>VYZP01033764.1:275-35033 GCA_013400635.1 Hypocryptadius cinnamomeus
CACCAAATATCTTACTTTACACTAACTTGTCAGTATTTATTTTGTCTTTTCTCTTTTGTCTTCCCTTCTTCCCCAGCTTCACCAGTCAGAACCTAAGCCAACATAAAGATGTAAACTTGATTATCAGCCCAAATATTTGCTTGCAGTAATTCTTACTGAGATTGTTGCTAATGAACAGAACTAATGGATTTTTAATAATTGGATACAAAATGAAACCTGATACCTCTGTCACTTGTACCTGATGAGAACATAATGTTAATAATGATAGAGAGTATGCAAGTAGGGCCTACCCCTGAAGCTCAAAGGAAATCTTTAAATATGCATTAGTTCTGTGCTGCAGTTCTTGTCTTCAAGTTGCTTTGCTTTTACAAAAATCTGAGGGTAGGAAGGAAGGCTTAAAAACATAACAACACAATTCAACTGATAACAAATGACTGCAGAATAAGTTTTGCTGAATAATGTCCTCAGTAAACTGAGTAAACTTTTGCTATAATATGAGACCTATTTTCTAATAATAATAATAGAAAATATAAAAAGTAGTTCCGATGCCTCTTTACAGGTGCTGTTGTACTCCAAATTTCTTGTTTTTCTGAAGCTGAAAGAATATATATGCTAGTTAAAGATACTGTTGTCAATGACAAGCCTCTGAATGCTGTGGTGATTCCTGGAGTTATGGTAAGAGACAGGTTTGAATTTTAAAAATGTCTTTAGAAGAAAAAAACTACTGCCTTAAAACTCTTTTCTGCTAGAACTAAATGAAAATATATTTTATTCAAATAGGCCATACTATAAGTAGTGTGACAAAAAAACCAACCAACTTCAGAGCCTGTACTTCATGTATGTAATATATTCAGCGAGTTAAGTCGTTTGTCCTGTTATTGTTCAATTGCCAATCTACAGCTGCCTAACTGTACAACTATAAAGGGGAGAAAAGCAATTTTTTTTCTCTTTGTTTCTTTCAATAATCAAAACATTAAGTGAGGTTTCAGTTTCAGCTGGTATGTCTTAAAATGCTTACAAAACTTAGGTATGGGAGCTAAATGTGTTTCCTCATTAACCGTGAGGTAAAACACTTCTGCTTATTTTCACAGTGATATTATCTTCATTTCCCCCATTCTGTAGTAGAGTTTGTAGTTTGACCTTGTTTACCCCTTGAGGATCTCAGGAGAACATAGTCTTCTGAAAGACTTAGTGTGAGAGTCCTTTCACAAATTCTGGCCTGATTCTGATTTATTCTTATTGTTTCTAATTACTTTCATGTGAATCAGTTTGTTTAATAACAGGTTTCATGTTAATAAAGTGAGTCAATGTGAGAAGAGGAAAATGATTAACTGAGTGAAGTGATATTTTTAACCCGGATTATGTAGGTTCTGTCCAAAAAAGTGTGTTGCCATAGTTACACAACACCTCAGCAGAAAGTATCTTGCAGTTACTATCTTTCTGGAACTGCATTATGGCAAGCAAAGTGTGAGTCCTGGTTTGACTTCTTGGAATGTCACAGAAGGTCAAAAAAATCACATTTTTAGTGGGAATTATGAAACAACTCTATATAGGAGGGTATCAAGTTCAATGGCCATAGTTGCTTACTCGCTTACCTGCTTTCACTGTTTAAAAATGAGTCCTACACTTGTCAAGACTTTCTGAAGGCAAAATTATGGCTTTTATATGAGTCGATACTAGTGGTAGTGCTCACACGTAACTTGCAAAATCAAAAGTTACACGCCCTCTTAAAAAACTGAGGGCCTTGTTCTTATGCAAGTATAGGAATTACATTTTGTGAAGTCCTTAGAAATCAAGGCCCCCTTGTCCACACTAGGTTTCAGAGTGCCTGTTGTGAGAAACAGAAAGCAGGATGAATTTTTGGATACTTGTTTTAGGTGTATTTTAGGCAAATGCATTATGAGCCTATATTTGTTGTCTGCGGTGTGAAGTTGAACATACTCCACTCTGTTGATTACATATGTCTGTTTTTCTGACACTGGATATGTTTGAAGATAACTTCTTGATGCCAGGAAAAGGTGGACATTGCTACCTCTTATCTGATGCGAGATATTTTTTAGACACTCCAATTCAAGGGACTGCTAGGGATTAATTTCTAATACTTAAGCAAGAGGGAGGGGCTGTACACCAGCACAAACATTGTGTTTCCATTTCAACATGTGTTGTTTATATTTGGTCATCTCGCTGAAAGGAGCCAGGAGTTAATTTAAATGATACTTCAGGTGTTATTTTCTGTATGATTGTCCACCCAGCTTATGCCATGCACTAATTACCCAGGGTAGACTAATGGTTGATCACCATCTTTACTTTGGGTAGCAGTTGAACTAGATGATCTCCTGCAGTACTTTCCAACCCAGACTATCTTTTTAGCCTGTGATAATATTAGTCTTTGTTTATATGTGTGTTGATTTAAACACAGTACAAGGAAATGCACAGGAACTGACACAATAGTAAATTTACACCATGTTTGACATTTCTTTTGTGAGTGAAATACAAAGAAATTGGGAATGAAGGGCTGATGATTTTTCCAAATTGCCAGTTAAATTAAAGAAAAACCCAACAAAACAACAAACCAAAATATCCCTTCTTAAAAATTGGTAAAAGCACAGAAGTATTGGTGGTTAGCCGGTTACTAGTCTTATTTTTCTGAGGTGAAATTTGCTTACTCAGTGTCTGACATACCATGTAAGAAGGAGGCATGGTTCTAGTCTGGCATGCTCAGGTCTACCCAAAGCAATTCACCCTCTTATTCCCATTACTGAGAAGTCTGAGCACAGAATCAGTTTGCATAAGGTGGTTATTAGAAAGTTAAGCAGTTAGTGTTAACCCATGTGTTGATCTGTTCTGCTGTCTCAGGCCTTTAGGAATTTAATCAAACACTTTTTCATTTCACAATATTCAAATAAATTAAAATACTCCCTTTGCTGGAGTGTGAAAAAAAAAAAGTGCAGTATATTATAAAGCTCTTTAGCTGCTGTGTGTAAGGAACTGTAGGGACAGTTTGGATTCACTCTTTGGTATCAGTTCAAGGTGAAAGACATTGCAGGACTAAATCTTTCAATTCAGAACTAATTTAACAGCACTTGTTTTGCAGCACAGGCAAGCAGGGAAGTCAGCAGATAGTTGTATGAAGCCAAAAGCACCACAGGTTTTTGTGGCTTTATCACGAATGCCTTTTACTAGTGGAGTGCCCTCTGACATACTGCATTTAGATTTGTTGAAAGTAGCAGGAAGATGTATAGAAAGTTCCCAAATAGATGAAACTTTCCATTTCATTCATTCTACTAAATCCTCACACAAATATTTACATCTTAAAAGCATCGTAGTTAAATGAGCACTTGAGCCAAAACATGAGTGGTTGCTTTTCACCCTTCTTAAGGGTTGTCAACTTTTTCACCCTTTGCTGGAAGGGTTTTCAAGGATTGGAATGGACTGCCCCGAGAAGCAGTGGGGTCACCAATCCCTGGAGGTGTTCAAGAAGTGACTGGACGTGGCACTTAGTGCTGTGGTCTAGTCAACAAGTGGTATTCAGTCAGAGGTTGGAATTGATGATGTTACAGGTATTTTTTTATGGTTCTGTGATTCTTCCATTTCTGCAATATGCCAGAAAATAAAGAAAAGGCTTGGGGGTTGACCCAGCTGCTGCTCCAGTAGTGTTGTGACACCTTGCACGTAATTTCTCACCAGATAATGACTCCTTTCTGGCCAGGGTGGAGAAAATTTTGTGCTTGGGGCATTGTGAGTCCTTGCACATGGAAGATGCTGCTGGCAGCCACTTGCAAATGTTGAATTCTGCTTGTCAGAGATATCTGCAGTTCCTGGAGACAGCCCACCACCCAGGAAGATGGGCTGTGGGTGTCACACTGCTAGGGCTGGTGGCACAGAACGCCTTGTTCTGCTTTGTTGTGAGATGTGATTACACAGTACAGTCAATGGAAAGGGGATTAGCATAGATAATAAACATCTTGCCCCAGTTTAAAGCCGTGTTGTGCTACTCCTGACAAATTAAGCAATTCACAGTGACTATCAGAGTGTCTAAGTCACGCAGCCTCCTTCAGCTGTCTGTAAGAAAAGAGCAATAAATTCCTTCCTGAATGCCAGCCAACACAAAACCCTTCTGCAGATTTCACTCCTCAGGCACAGCACTGAAGCCAGGGCTAAAGGGGGAAGGGAGTCCTCGGGCTGTGAGTCACATACTCTCTTCTGCCCAGTAACAAACTCACTCCTCTGTCCCCAGCGGGGCTTTGTTAAGGAACTTTTAAAAATTGTGCAGCGTTAGAGTGCTACCCTTGTGGCTGTCTGTAATTGTAACAAAGAGTGTGCTCTTGAGAAAGCACAGCACCCTGCTCTACTGTACAAACTGTCAAGAGTTTCTAATTCTTACCAAAAAATAATTGTTTTCTTAGAAGCTGGCCTTTGTCTGGGAATTTAGCAGTGTTTCTTACTCCTTTAAGCCTAATGAAGAGTTGTGATGGGAAGCAAGTTCACTGTAAGGACAAGCACTTTCTTGAAATCATATTTTTATTCTGAATAGCTGCATATAAATGGGCTTAGTTAGGAATTCACATTGGAAGTTACCTTAACAAAGGTGGGTTTGAGTAGTAGGACTATTCACTTTACACTACAAACAGATTTTTTATTAGCTCCAGGCATTTGCTGTAGCTCCTTGTGAATCTTAGTAGCATTCAGGGTATATATTTAACTGATTTGGGGGTTTTGAGGTACAGTATTGACATTTGATAAGAAATACAGTTGGGAGTTTACAGTAGAAACTGTAAATACATATTAGCAAGAATTTATGTTACTTGGGTAAGATCTCAGACAACCTTACAAAACACAGCTGTGCTTTTGAATGCCTTAGAGTGTACCATGTCTCAGAAATAGTTGTGATTCCCTTATGTTGCTTTTGAATTATTTCAGTTACTTGGTTTTAAACCCAGTGCATTAGAACATGCCTCTAAAAGCAAGTAATATAAAACATGTGTTCAGCATGTCACTTCTGAATGTCCCAAACCAGTAATTTTAGAAACTGATTTCCTGAAGAAGAGAAGATAATCAAATGTTCTTGTTACATTCAAATAAGGTATTTGTTAGACTCCAGAGCTGGACTGATTTCTTTGCTCTTATTCTTCTTTGAAAAAGTTTTTGTTACTTCGAGCTGCAGAACTTCGTATTTTTTTCTTTTTATTGTCCTGTTAACCCCCTTTTTTTAAACCCCACAAGTTTGCAGGCATTATACCAAGCCTGAGGTTTCAGGTTGCTGGTATTGTTCAGAAAATCGAAATGGCTGGAGATAAATTTATGTATTTAAAAACTCTGAAGAGGAAGAAATGGGAAGTGAACTGGAGAGAGGGTAGGGCAGAGTAAAAGCTGGACAAGGAGTGCTGGAAGGGAACAATGTGCTCTGTTACCCCATGGGAGATGATGTTTCCTTTCAGAGCTGCTCTGCCTTCTGTTGCTCGTGGGATTTAACCCCATACAGCACTGCAGGCAGGGCAGAGTGGCTGGAAAGCATCCCAGGGATGCTGGTGAACATGAGTCAGGGGTGTGCCCAGATGGCCTTCTTGGCATCCTGGCCTGTATCAGCAATAGCGTGGCCAGCAGGACCAGGGCAGTGATTGCCCCCCTGTACTTGGCACTGGTGAGGCTGCACCTTGAGTGCTGTGTCCAGTTCTGGGCCCCTCACTTCAAAAAGGACACTGGGGTGCTGGGGTGTGTCCAGAGAAGGGAACAAGGCTCACAAAAGGACCAGAAAACATGTCTTATGACAACTAGCTGAGGGAGCTGGGGTTGTTTAGTCTCCAGAAGAGGAGGCTCAGGGCTGACCCCATTGCTCTGTTAAACTCCCCGAAAGGAGGGTGTAGTGAGGTGGGGGTCAGTGTCTCCTGCCCTGCCTGCAGTGAGAGGACAAGAAGAAATGGCCTTAATCTGAGACATGGGAGATTCAGATTACATATTAGCAAAAAAAAATATCACTGTCAGGGTAGTCAGGCATTGGAAAAGTTGCCCAGGGAGGTCACCATTCCTGCAAGTGTTTAAGAGGCATTTGGATCTGCTGCCGGTGATGTGGTTGAGTGGTTTAGGTGTTACAATGGCAGTGCTGGGTGGGTGGTTGGACTTGATGATCCTAAAGTTGTCTTCCAAACTTGATGATTCTGTGATTATCAGAGGGCTCTTCTAAGTGGGATATGGGAGATAATGGTGCAGGAACTGATAGAGTAACAAGATGGCCTTTGCTTGTGAAAACAGATCTCTGCTTACTCTTCCATTAATGCTTGAATGGCTCAAGGGGGCGAAATCCATTTGTCTCTTTGGGATGTGTGGATCCTTGAGCTGTTGACTTAATACCCAAGGAATCCCTTTTGTGACAGTGGCATGCATTATATTCCATAGACTTCCTTGCTGCCTACAAATATCCTTTCCATGTGCTTAATAGAAATTAATATATTACTCTTGTTATGTGTTGGGCATGCTTTGAGTAATTGCTTCCCCCTTTCCAATAAGGCCTGAATGTAGAGGCCAAAGGTGTTTTAACTTCAGTTATCAGTCTAGCATGAAGGTGGTTCCTTTGGAGAGAGCTATGTGCACAGCTTTCAGCCTCTTTATCATCAACCTACTTGTTTTGTCTGCAGTGGAACCTTTCCAGTAAAATAAAACATTGAGGTTCTTTTGGCTGTTTGTCCCCCAAAACAGCCCTTGTTTGGCTCATTTATTTTTCAAGAAAACAGATATATTTTCAAACTGAATGTCTTGTAGAATCTGAAGGATGAGTAAAGAAGGGGTCGGTATGTGACTGCTTCACCAGCTCTTATACCTGCTTAATGTTCCTCTTCTCAATGTGTTTTCTCTTTACGAAGAGACAAGTCACACTGGATGGCAGAGTGCATTTCTCATGCAGACAGTGTTAGAGGAGAAGGATTTTTATATGTTTTTCAGCATCTTGACGCATCTGGCAGGGTGTGACTTGAAGAGGATTAGCACCCAGCTCTTCTAAGAACAGAAAATTAGACGAAATCTCTCAAGTACTGTGAAGACCCAAACAATCATCTGTTTGTAAAGTGCCTAAATCAGGTCACAGGTCTGGGGTGTCTCAATGTTGGACTCTGTCTTTCATCCCCACAAATATAACTCATGAATTTGACCCAATTTCTCTGTTGTTTGCCTCAGATCATGGTCTCTGGTGGTTGCTCACAGGCAGCAGCTGAAAGGCTCTCTGGGTGCCGCCTCCTCCTGTCTGTAGCTGTTGGTATCTCTCCACATGCTTGCACGCTGCAGTCATGCTGCTGCCTCACCGACCCCTGAATCATTCTTGTCTAAATTGACTTATATTTAGCACTGTTGTTCTGTTCCCTGAATCCATCCGGTCAGCTGCGTGACAAATTGCTGTTCCCTGAATGCTGTCCAATTTGTAAATAACAATTTCCACAACTTAGGGACCATGGGACTTAGGGACCACTTCTGTTTAGAGGTGCAGTTGTTGAAATGTCCAATGGACTTTTCTGGCACATACCTGCACCCCAGCCTTGTGGCAGGATGGATGAAAGGTGTGCTGGTGATTTCCAATCTTTCTAGAACTACTTAGAAATCATTTTACAGAACTATTTATGGGCAGACAGGCTGGGTGAACACTAGTCCCAAGGTGCATCTATTGGCTGGAAGTTTTGACCTCCAGTGAGGCTGCAGATATTGTTCCTATGCAGTCCATGGAGTGCCCCAGAAATCACACCTCTGCCATGTCCAGTGGCTTCCTTTGCAGTTTCTGGAGGCTTTGAGAGTCTTTTCAGCAGCACCTTCAGTAGGTCATAAGATACTGGCACCCCTGAGTAAATCCTCATGATGAAAAAGCTTAGCTTACATATTTTTTAAAAGAAGCTTTCAGCTTCTAATTTCTTAGGGAGAAGTACACCACTGTCTACCCCAAACATCTTCATAATTAAATGCTTTGTCCTTGTAAATTGACATGCATTCTAAGCTAACCACAAAACTAAAGAAAGATTTTTCAGTTGATTTGGGGAGTTCTCGCTTCCAAGGAAACTGTTTTAATTGTACAGAACTCTTATCCCTCACACTGTTCTTTGGCCAGACTGTTTACTGAAAATGCATAGGAAGGGCTACTTAAAATGCCTTTAATGTTCCTAATGTTAGGCTCAAATGTGTACTTGGAGTCGGTTAAGGTGTCTTCAGTTCCTAGGGAAGCAAGATCAGCAGCTAACCTGTCCATTGGCTGGACATTGAATCTTTTTATTTATAGAATCTGGATTTTTTTAGTAGGCATCAGGTAATATTTCTGAGACACAGTAGTAATTTTCCTGCCTTTTTATGGCATTGACTTGTCCTTTTTCTTGTCTTCTTTCAGGCTTCCAAGATACCACAGAATTGTTGCCCACTTCTTGTATTTGTGAATCCAAAAAGTGGTGGTCTAAAAGGTCGGGATCTGCTGTACAGTTTTAGAAAGTTGTTGAACCCACATCAAGTCTTTGAACTTACCAATGGGGGCCCACTGCCTGGGTAAGTCATCATATTTGTTTTGTTGTTTTTTAATTTACATTGTTTTGTTTTTTTTTAAAAGGGTAGACTAGATTCACTTAGTTTGAAGATGTAAATTTCTTCTGTTCTGTGCCTGAAGATCAGGGCAGTGGATCATTTCCTTCTGACTGTTCTTACTGTGAGAACATATTTAAACATATCTAAAGAAAGGAGAATAGAGTAGTTCCTGATGTATATACCTCTGTCAAATCCAGCAGAGTCTGGCCCTGGGAAAGTCATATGCACTTTACAGTAGCATGTGTTTAATAATTATTGAAAATAAATAGATTTTGTAATTGAATGGAGATGGAAAGAGAAATGTAACACTTCCTGATGAGGGTGGATTTTTTTCTTTTATTTCTTCTGATGTTTCATGGGAACTACCAGGAAAGTATAATAAAATTTTCTATTTTGACTCTTGAAACTTGGCCACAGTTGCAGAATTAACAGGGTTTGCCTGATCACAGCTGCAACATTTCTACAAGGAACAGAACATAATGTGCTTGTAGGAAGACAGGAACTGATGACTTGATTTAATGAACCCCACTTTGTTACAGCTTCATAAAACTGAAAGCGATGGCTGTAGCCTATTCCTCATTCCTTCACTACTACTTTAATAAAAAACTTGTCATGACAAGCTCTTCAGAACAAAAGCTTTGTGGGAAAAATGCAGCTTATGTAGGAGACAAGATAAACAAGCTACACAAACTAATTTTTCTGTCAGAACTGTATGATTCTGTTTTCTTTTTAATGCACTTCAAGCTGCAACTTCAGTAACCAGTTCATTTTGTTTTGGCTTTGGAATCTTTCTGTAGCTTTATGGCAAAATGCTCCCACTTGTTTATTGCTTCTTGTGCAATGGGAAATAACAATTCTTTTCCACGATATGTTAGTATGTAGGATGAAAAGCCGCAGAAGGTAAGCATCACCAGGAAAACAGTACTATTAAGAAGAAAATGTACTGTGATACCTATGACTAAGTACAAAAACACCACCCATAATCAACATCTCCTCTAGGATTTAGAGATTTACAGATGTTCACATTGAAATTATGACTAGTTAGGTCTCTGTGCCCTTGAAAAAGGAAGTGATTAACCATTTAGTTCTGTCTGTGAAGAATCTTAGAGGAATATGGTTTTTCACTCTTTTTAAAATCATCTTTATCTACAACTTAATATTTTTATATTCACTTTGTTGAACTTGATCCAGAAACTGATGATAAAGGGGCATGGGCAAAAATCCAATAATACTGTGTTATTTTAAATAGCATATTGGGACTTTGCATTTCCTGTATTCCATTGTAACTTTTCTTTTCCCCTGTGCTTCACTTCACAATGGAGGTTTCACACATTCTCCAAAGTCCCCTCCTTCCGAGTGCTGGTGTGCGGAGGGGATGGCACCGTTGGCTGGGTCCTTGGTGCCCTCGAGGAGATCAGGCACAAGCTGGTGTGCTCAGAGCCCTCAGTTGCCATCTTACCTTTAGGAACAGGTGAGAATCACAGCAAGAACAGAGGCTGAGCGCAGAAGTCCTCTGGAAAGTTGTATCTTTATCCGTCCGACACAGGACTCAGTTTTGCAGCTGAGATGCCATGAGATTCACTTCTGGCTGGTGCAGGAAAGTAACCCACAGTATCAGCTTTTCAAGGAAATGTCAGTCGTGCTTTCAGAGAAACAAGCAGCAGGAGTGTTGATATGTGTGTGGGTGAGTGGGCAGGAGCTGGGAGGGCAAAATATCCTCCTCCTGACAACCACAGGTTCATCAGCCATTGCTGTAAGACAGCAAACTCAGTTGCTCCCGGTATCTCAGCTCCACAACAGATTTTTCTACCACTTTTTGTGGAAACACTCCAGTGTGTCTGTATGCCATGGTAAGCACAAGTGCAGACACAACACAGCTTAGATTTGTTTATTTTTTTGTGTGCTAGTTAACTCTTCTTTCCAAACGAATGAATTCTGTGACTTGATTGGAGCGCCTAGTGCAGTGTGATTTGTAACACAGGGCTGATGCACTGATTGTGAAACACAGGCACGTTTTGATGTTCTTCACTGTTGCCCAGGTAATGATTTGGGGAGAGTCTTGCGCTGGGGAGCTGGCTACAGTGGGGAGGACCCTTACTCCATTTTGGTTTCTGTGGATGAGGCGGATGATGTTCTTATGGATCGCTGGACTATCCTTTTGGATGCAGAAGAGCCAGCTGAAGGTGCAGAAAATGGCATTGCAGAACCTGAGCCTCCCAAGGTGAGTTGGGCACCATTTGGATGTGACTCTTAGGAACTGTTGCTCTAGTGAAAATCACAAAGAGGATGGGTATTAACACAGTTTAATTTTTACTGCTCACTTGTCTTTGTGCTTGGGCCTTACTGGGCTGTTTCCTAGAGAATACAGCACGTCTGGACCTAGTGGTTCGGTTCTGGCAGGACTAGTTGACTGCAGGGCATCTTTTTTAGCTGTTTAGCAAAAAGCATCTGATAGAGGATTAATGAAAAGACTCACATGGTGATGGCATTCCTATTTGCTTCAGCTGGAAAAAAAAATATTTCTCAAATAAGAAAAGGCTTTGGGAGAAATGCCAAAACACTTGTAAAACTGGAGTGTCAACCAAAAAACACTCCCTTCCCCAAGAGGTACTCTCATCTTTTCTTTCACACTTTAAGAAATTACTAGGAGTTGCTAGCATATACAGGATGTAAATCTTTCTGTCATCTTACTGCTATTGTGTGTCTCTATATGTGCCATCTGTTATTTGCATATTTTTTTTGAGTCAAAGTCACTGTCACTTGGTCATATGAGCTTGTTTCTGTTTAGGAAAATAAAAAATGTTGATTGTAGATCAACATTGTGATCTTGGAGCTCTATGTGAATCCTGGTTCTGTCTCTTTTCATATGAAAGTAAGAGATTGGACAAGGGGCTTGCAAAAAAAAGAAAAAGAAATTGTAACAATGGTAGCAATTGTCCAAGATTTTAGTCTGGTCACTGGAAAATCCTAGGCATTATGAGTCAGTTGGAGGATTTAAGATGCTCAGGTTCCAGCTATTTTTCATTTGGTGGAGACAGGGGCTTTTTTCCCCCATCTGCTTTTTAAAGGTGAAGGATGGGAGAGCAAGGCCTAGGATAAAAGAGTTATGGAATGAACTGGCATGCAAAGAAGGATTTAATGGAAGAAATGGTTAAAATCTGTAGAAACTTGAGGCTGGCATATAGGGAGCTAGTTAAAATGCAGCTGAGTAGGTGAAGTCAAGTTGTTCATTCATCTGGTGTAAGCTGGTCACCTTCCAAAGTAAGTAAGAGTGTCTTCCCAATGATGTAATATAAATCCATGGCTGATGCCAAAAATAATAATGGCATTAGTGTTCAGCAGCTTGTGAAGTTATTGCAAAGAATTGCTTTGAGAGGTTGAGTTGGTTTTATTTCTGCATTTGTTTTTATTTCTGCCTTATTATGCTTGTTACTTTTAATTAAAATATTAAGTTTTGAAGTTTCTGATACTTTGGAAATAATGACTAAGCATGTCAACAGTTATTCATGCAGCTTTATTTTTAGTGCCGTGTTTCTGGAAAATGTTTTCCAGAATCTGTCAAGATGCAAGTGACTTGGAAGAATCATCTGCAAAGCTTGCTTTTTTTTGTTGAAAAACTTTGGAAGGTCTTCATTTTTCATTTGTAAATGTAAGCAGGAAATGATACCTTTCTTTTCCTTTTGGTCAGATTGTACAGATGAACAATTACTGTGGTCTTGGCATTGATGCAGAGTTGAGCTTGGACTTTCATCATGCTAGAGAAGAAGAACCAGGGAAATTTAATAGCAGGTAATCCTGGGGAAACGAGGTATGAAGGTCAATTCTGTGGTATTGCATTACTTCCAATTTACACTACATATGATAATCTTAAATGCTACAGGTATCCACTGATATTGCTTGTGGCAGAGCTGGGACAAGGAGGAATTAAGCTAGCCAGGAAGTCATAGACACAAAATTCCTGTGTTTTGTTGGTTTGGATATGGTTTGGGGTTTTTTTTCCTCTACACAGAGAGCACCAAAGCAGTTTTTGGAAGCCATGTCATTTTTATTCAGTATTCTTAGTTGCATAATATCTGCATTGTTGTTGAGTTTAGTGAAATTTTGAGACAGTGGAAATATCTCTTGCTCAAAGCCTTTAGCAAGAGTGAGGGCAGTACTGCTACATGAGCAATAAGCACTGTTCAGAAGTGTTCAGAACTGTTCAGGACTTCTAATGTACCTTTTCTTGTTTTGCCTAGTGCCTGTTGCAACACCCACATGCTGGTATTAAGGATAAAAAACTCTCTGTATCTCAAGTGAGAACATTATTAAAAATGTGCTGACAGAGATCTTCCTCCTCTCTGGCATGCACATCAACCAGTAATGGAACTTTTTCTTCTTCCCATAATTGCTGAAATTGATGAGCAAAGGAAATCATGTCTGTATAATTAATCAGTAATTCTTTATAGAAACTGGTTTTGTTCACTTTCCTCTATGTTTGTGATTAAATGCCTTCTAAATTGTCTCTTGGTTGCCAGAGTTACAGCCAGTTACAACTATGTAGTGTTCAAACTGTAACTGTTAAAAATATTCTCTGACCAATTATGAGTGCAATGATGTGTAATCTGACCTATCTTGTAGTGTTCTGCCTGTCATTACAGGCATTGCTCCTGGTGCTTTTCTTAAAAACTGACTAATACAGTTGTTGATGTAAATATAGGTGGCTCCTGGTTTGCATTTTCAATACACTTGACTGAAAGCATCATAGTTAGTAAAATCAGGAAATAAGTTTGTGTACGGCAGTGTCCGTTCTAGTACGTGGAACTTTTCTAGATGGACTTGTGCAGTAAATATAATGTACAAGTTATGTTCATTCTTTCTTCAAAATATACTACTCTATGTTTGCAAAGCTGTAGCATTTCAAAATATGCATCCTCTTCTTATTGCCACTGCATTTAAGGGATATACTTTGATTGCTGTTGCCCTGTGTGCTTTTTATCCCTGTCATCTTCATCTCAGTCATTTCCCAGTGTGCAGCATCCATAGTGCAGGGGACAATGTCTTGGTATCATTCTTGCAGGGTGACTTGAAGGACTTGTGGGAAAGAAGAGAATTAATTTTTTTTTCCCAAATCTAAAGGGCTATATACTCCTGAAAAGGAAACATGAAACAATGAATTGATACTGAGGTAGATTTTTGCGGAAGCCAAAAGCTTGTGCATGCTAACAGTGCTGACACATGATATTTACCTTTGACTGCCTGTGAAAATGACTGCTAAAATAGTTGAATTTATGCTTCCCCATCATAAGCAAGTGCACGCTCTTGTCAGTAATATTAGCTTCTTTTTTTTTTAATTATTTATAGTAAATTAACTAAAAATGATATGTACTTAATGCAAGATGCAGCAGCTGCTGGCAGGTGAACTGGCTACTCTTGAGTGCAGAACAGGAAGTTTTGGGTTGTGGCAACAGAAATTGCAGGTAGTCCTTGGAAGAAATACGGGCTTGAGTGCTCTTCTGAAGCAAGACCTTAAACTGACACATGTCCCAAAAGCTGTGTGCTCTCTGGCCTCACTCAGTAGAGTCTCTTTTTATCCTCTGGACTGCTTTACCTTTAGCTAGCAGCTCAAAGTGCAGTGATAACACCCCTGCAGGAATTCAACGCTGATCTTGCATTGCAGGGCAGATAAAAATAGTGTATATTGTGACAGTGATGGTCTTTGCATTGGTGAGTGCCAAACTCTATGAGTTTTTTTCACAGTGTAAAATTTAGTGACAGGGCATCTGCCTTCATTCACAGAATCACAGAGTGGGTCAGGTTGGAAGAGATTACACTGGTCATCTTCTCCAACCTCCCTGCTCAAGCAGGGTCATCCCAGAGCACTTGGCACAGGATTGCATTCCAGATACTTCTTGAATATCTCCAGTGAGGGAGACTCCACAGCCTCTCTGGACAATCTGCTCCAGTGCTCAGTTACCCACACAGTAAAGAAATTGTTCCTCCTGTTCAGGTTGAACTTCCATGCATCAGTTTCTGCCCATTGTCTCTTGTCCTTGCTTGCTGCCTGGCTCTGTCTTCTTGGCACTGTCCCTTTAGATACTTAAGACATTGATAAGGTTCCCTCTCTTCTTGAGGCTGAACAGGCCCAACTCACTCAGTCTTTCCTGGTTAAAGAGATGCTCCAGTCCCTTAATAATCTTGGTTGTCCTCCACTGGACCCACTCCAGGAGCTCCGTGTCTCTCTTGTACTGAGGAGTCCATAACGGGACACAGACTGAAGTTGTACCTCACCAGGGCTGAGCAGAGGGGTAGGATCACCTCCCTCGACCTGCAAGTGATGCTCTTCCTAATGCACCCAGGATCCAATTGGCCTCTTGGCCCCCAGGACACATGGACATGAACAACTTGTGGTTCACCAGGACCCCCAGGCCCTTCTCAGAGCTGCCTTCCAGCAGCTTGCCCCCAGTCTGTGCTGGTTCATGGGATTATTTCTCCTAGGTGCAGGAGCGCGCTGTTGCACTTTAGATTGTTTCTCAGCTGCCCATCTCTCCAGCCTGTCAGGGTCTCTCTGAACGGCTGCAGAGCTGTCTGGGGTGTCATCCAGTCCTCCCAACTTTGTGTTGTCAGTGAACTTGCTGAGGAGGCATCTGGCTCTTCATCCAAGTCATTCCCAGGGGATCCTGGAGCAGTCTTTAGGATTGCATACTACAGAAGAGATCACATCTTACTTGTACCATCCAAAATGGCAGGAGATTGCCGTGGCAAGTAGTTTCCTAAATGCAGGGTTTGGGAGAATATTTTGCACAATTTAATGCAAGTTTAGACTTATTTTACAGAGATATACAACTCTTCTGTAGTTAGGGCACTGTGAATTATTCTTTCAGTTTCTGAAGGCTTCCTTCTTCATGCAACAAAAATTAATATTTCTTGGGGATATTGCAAGTGTTGTGTTTTCTACTGATATTCCAGTATTTTTCAGTTGTATCCAAATTAGACAAAAGCTGTCTTAGCATAGACACACCTTGCATGGAGCAGAAGTGTATGTTAAATGGCATTACGTGAGCTGCCTTTAATTTAGTGCTGTTTTAAACTGTTAGGACACAGGACTAATCATTCCCAATGTAATAATTTAAGATGACTGAAAAATCTGAAGAGTCTCTGTCTGAAGATTTGGCTGTAACCTGGATTGGCTGTCTTCCCCACTTTAATGTCTACGGTATTTAGATGTAATGCTAGAGAGATTTTGCAGAGTTGAATTCCAATGACACCCATGTACTAGTAGGGTAAAATAATGGAAATTTATGCTTTTTATTTTAAGGTTGCCCTGAAGGCCATGTATCCAAAGGTTTCCATTATAGAAGAAAATAGTCTGTGTGTTTAACTATCTTTTGTTTATGTTATTCTTAAAATATTTTGCCATTTCTAGGGATGCCATACAAATCTTCCTCATCTTTTTTATTCTAAAATTAGAGATGTTAGAGCTCTGTCACAAGTTGAGATTACTAAGCCTGTTTTAAGTTTCTGAAGCTAAGTATATTTCAAATTAATTAGGAATGTGTAAAGCAAAGATTTTCAAATGTTTTTTTGCCATAAGTATTGTAGCATTGCTTGAGAAAACAATTTAAAATTGGTCATGATGACCTCTAAGTCTTAATCAAAAATGTAATCTTCCAGCCCAGGAGTTTACATTTCAAAGAGGCATTGTGTTCAGGCAGTGCTTCAAGAAGGGACAATTTTTATGTAATAAAATTTCACAATCTGCACATGCATCAACAGCAGAATCATCCCTTAAGTAAAGGTATGTAAAGTAGCAGTTCATGGTTTATGCTTTGTTTTTATGCAGTAAAGCTAGAAGGATTTGAAATGGGTTTTAATTGAAAAACTCTTTAAATATGCCTGCTAGAGGACATTAGTGGTATACATACAGGGAAGAGTGCTATGCTTGGCCTTACCTTTTAGTTACAAGATCCTTGTCTGCTCCTAGGTTTCACAACAAGGGAGTTTACGTGAAAGTTGGGCTGCAGAAGATAAGTCACACTAGAAACCTTCACAAGGACATAAAGCTGCAAGTGGACCAGCACGAGGTGGAGTTACCAAGTATAGAAGGACTCATCTTTATTAATATACCCAGGTAAAAAGAAGAGGAAGGATCCCTTGTGGGTGCATGCTGGACTGTGCATGTAGAATCGCCGCTCAGTATTTGAGCACCAAATGCCAAATGGTTAGGTAACAGGATCAATGACAATCAACCTGCACACACTTTCTGACATGCTGGGGACCAGGTACCTAAGCAGTTCCTGCAGTGAAGGCCAGGATTTCAGCTGTCAAACACTGCCCAGGTGCTACAGGCAACTGGTCAATATACATGGAGTGTGTGATGCTGCCGGGGTAGCCATGGAAGACCACAGTTCAGGTACCTTTACAGGTCTGTGAGTGCTTGCTTCCTTGACACCTGCAGGGAGCTAGAGTAACTGTTGTGTAAATTCCACAGGAGATCTGGCTTCCTTAGATGTGATGTTGATAGAGGCAGGTTTTTTGTTTTCACAAAACCAGCAGGTAATTAGTCCTGCCATACTATTATTTTTTCAAGTACCATCTTATCTTAAACAACCTGTATCTCTTTGCATTTCAGTCTGAAAATGTTTTATTCAAATGCTCCTTTTTACATGTACACAAATATACATTGCACATGAGAGCTGTGGAGAAGAAAAGATCCCAATTAAGTGATGAGTAGTTCATGTGCCAGAACAATAAGCAAGTGATTTGAATGGGAAGGGTCAGTACTGCACAAAAAGCAGTATGCTTTAAATTGCAGAAGCCTTTCAGAGGACTGAAGTGCATGAATATCTGCCTCACTACAAGTGCTTTTGGCCAAGTACAAGAATGAAATTTTGATAATTGTTTTAGCTTTAATTTCTCTTCAGTAACTTCCGTGAATGTTGTCAAGACCATTAAAAGCTATGTTAAGTTCTTTAGTCTTGAAAATTAAGGGTTAGTTTAGCTGTAACCTGTACTTCCCAGCAAATTAAAACTCTACAGAGTTACCTTCTTCCTATTTACACCTTTTCTTTCCAACTGAAACAATTTACTTCACTCCTTTTACCGCTAAAAGATCTGATAAAAATCCTTCCAGATTTTAGTAAAAGAGTTCCTGCTTTTACAGTGTGGGAAAACTGCTCCCTCCAGCTGGTGGGGGAGCAGAGTATGTAGCTTTTGAAGCCTGAGAAACCAGCCACCCTTTTCAGGGCAGCAGGGAGCGTGCCTGGGGGCCGACCACAGGTGGTCACTGGTGTGCTCTCCACACAGCTGGGGCTCTGGGGCCGACCTCTGGGGCTCTGAAAGTGACAACCGCTTCGAGAAGCCGCGCATCGATGACGGCCTGCTGGAAGTGGTTGGTGTGACTGGCGTCGTTCACATGGTGAGTTGGCATCCCAGTAAGCACAGAAGAAACATGCATTTTATGGGACAGGCTTATTTCTGTGACAAACAGCGCATTGCGAGTGCAATTACGCCTCTTTGTTAAGGTTGGGTAAGAAGAAGTAACAGGAATTGAGAACTTGTTAAAAATCCATGGGGAAATGCTTCATGACTTAGCTAGGCTTTGAACCAAGCAGAGAAACATACATATGTGCGAAGATATATAGATATATAAAATGCAATATATACATATATATAAAATACAAATATATCTATGTATTCTGGAATGCACTAGCTTTCTCATAACAGGTATCATGGTGCCCAAATAGAATGGTGCATGGGATGAAAACAAGATTTTATTCTAATATTACAAAAACATGCACCTTTCACCTAGTGTATTTGCAAAAGTCTTGTTGTACCTCATCACAATCACAGTGGAGATTCCATCAAGACAGGTTGCTTTATCATTATCTGCCACAGGCTTTCCAACACATGTCACTGAGAATTTGATGCTTGCTGCTCTTGATTTGATTGCTACATCAAGCAGGTGGTATGCTGTTCTGCAAAGAATATTATGACTCAACTTATGCAATTATTTTTTAATTCTTTCATGTATTACATATTTTTACAGTGATTTGCTATTAGTAACACACTCCTGTGGGATGGTAGGTTATTTTTGTCTTTATATCTTACCACTATTTAAAGAAATCTGATGCTGAAAAAGTATATGTGGTCAGGTAACTAGAGATAACTAATCCATACAACTGCCAAAAATGGAAATGTGGGTGCTTAAATTTTGTGGAGCTCAATCTTTGATGTTGGTCAACTTTATTTTGTAATTTAGATATTCTAAAATATGCTGAAGAGTTGTTTTGGTAGAGGTCCTTAAATCTTTTGTGAAAGTAGAAGCGGCTTTGGAGTATAAATGTTAACAAACCTGTGCTTTGGATTTGTGATAGTAAGGTTTTTACTCCCACATTTGGAGTTGAGTTTGGAAGAACTGTCTCTGATTAATAAACTGTTTTTAGACATTGGAATTTCACATGTGCTGAAGTCTGTGTGTATAATTAGGTGTTTTTAGAAGTATTTACTGTGTTACAGAGGGGGAAGCCAAAGCAAACAGGACCTTTGTCTGGTATGCTGCTTGGCCAACCTTTGTGTACAAACAGCTTTAATTTGGGAGTTGTTTTGCCTCCTGCAGCCTGCAGGGGAGTCCTCCTTCCTGGAGTAGCTGAAATAATGCTGGGGTAGTAAAGGCATCTTAGTTTTGCCTAAGCAGTTTTTTAGTTGAAACTTAAAATGTCAGGTGAGAATAAAATAATATCCACCCAGTTTAATTGCAGCTAGTATTTGTACTTCTTGTTAGGTGGGGTGATTGATATCCTGGCTTTTATTCCCTAACAGGGTCAAGTCCAAGGTGGTTTTCGATCAGGAATCCGAATAGCTCAAGGCTCGTATTTCCGTGTAACACTCCTAAAGCCAATTCCAGTTCAAGTTGATGGAGAGCCCTGGATTCAGGCCCCTGGCCAGATTATAATTTCTGCTGCAGGACCAAAGGTACTGGGTGTAGGTTTCTCTTAGCAACTTGACTTTGTTCCTGCACTGAATGTTACCATATTATCTTTCTTGTCTGTGTTCTCATGCTTAACCCTAAAGGAGCTGCTTCGCACTGTGTGGTAACTGACACAGCAATTTCTAAAGAGGACATTTTGAGGGCTCTCTCCAACGGCTCAGATGAGGCTCATGTTTAAAAATATAGCCTCTGAGCTTTGGCCTAGTGATCCAATTTTTCCTCTGTATTGAGGTCTGCAGGCAGTGTTGCTTTCCTTGAAGCAGGGCAGTTGTAAAGGCCGTGGTAGTAGTGCAGTGTGCAA
The DNA here is from genome assembly GCA_013400635.1 of Hypocryptadius cinnamomeus. Classification (NCBI taxonomy): domain Eukaryota; kingdom Metazoa; phylum Chordata; class Aves; order Passeriformes; family Zosteropidae; genus Hypocryptadius; species Hypocryptadius cinnamomeus. The sequence goes on from VYZP01033764.1 coordinate 20,090, forward strand.
GGCAGGAATCAGTCTGCTGGAGAAGGGAAGGTCTGTCAGATAGTAGTAGCAAAAGAGAAAAATTAATAAGAGAGGAGCAAGGCCTGTGAAAAAGACTTGGGTAATCAGTGTCTGTTTTTTCTTGATTATCTCAATGTATACATAAAAGACAGATTTAACTTCTCTATTGACTTTGAAATTGTGAAATAAACATTTTGCAGTAGGTGACTGTGGTACACACCAGTCTGCACATTTGCCTGCTACCTTAGGGATGCCTTTTCAACTCACAGGCATATGCTGCTGTAGGCAAGCTCAAAGGATATGTAGCTGTGCTGGGAGGGGTACCAGAACAACTGCCCTTGCTGAGGAGAAGTAAGTGAAAGAGAGGGTCATACCTCAAAGTTCCAGAATATGTTAAAACTTTGTTCTTTTCATGAGAAGAAGTGGAAGGGTGATGGAAAGAGAGAAAGAGAGCAAACCTAACTTGTCCTTCAGTGAGAAACACTTCTTCTTCTGCCAGGTAACTGACTAGTTATCTCTATATATGGGTATATATACATATTTGTGTACATGAATATATATGCACACACACATATATATATAATGTGCATATGTTTGTGTAAAAAAAGCAGTAAATCCTATAGCTTTACAAGGATAGGTGCACCAGATAGTTGTCTATTTATGTGTTTTTCTGTTGCAGTTCAGCTTTTTACTTGGTTATTAGTTTGTTGCCTTAGATCAGCTAATTGATGACTACAGATATCTTAATACTCACCTTCTTTTAAATTTTTCAATTTTAGGTCCATATGTTGAAAAAATCCAAGCAGAAGCAGAAAAAAACTGGAAGCCTGAAAGAGATGAAAGTGGATAGCACGTCAGTCTCTGAAGGAGGACGCAAAGGGGAGACCTGTGTTCATGCCTATGGTAGATACCACCCTGGTCCAGTAAAACCAAGTGCAGACAAGTCATGAAGAGTGTTGCCTATGAGCGTGCCTTTCATTACATTTTGATAGTACTGGGTTCTTCTTTGTCTTTCAAAGATAGTACCTCATTGTCACAAATAACTATTATGTACCACTTGTCTCATCTGAAATGTTTACTTGGGGTTGCTTTTCTGTAAGCTGTTTCCCAGCCAAACAGAGATTCTAAGATGCTGAGATTTCTGCATTTGCCTTCACAAAAAATCCTTCCCTCCTCCCAGTTCATTCTTAAAGAAAATCATTCCATAGATAATTTTTTTAATTGTTCTATAACTGAAAATGTGTTCCTTTAAATTAATGTTCACAATAGCATCCTAACCAAAAAAAAGGCAAAAACATGAGCTGCTGAGAGCTCCTTAGATCAGTCCAAATAGCACAGCTGAAGCAGTACAAGTGTAAAGAGAAAAATACAAAACACAGGAGAGATTATTTCTGTAAAAGGATCCCAGTGCACTGGGAAGAGAGAAAGTGCTAGAACAGTTGAGTCAAAATATTTCAGAGCATTTACTTCAACAGTATTTGGACAGCATGAATGAAGGGGAAACAGCCTGTAGAGAATTTTTCAACTGTAGGTTAGTTTCTCATTATTCAGCCAAAGCTGGTTTTAAAAGGCATTTGAATTTCATCAGCTACAACTCTCAAAATAAAAAAGGAACAAGAATACCCAAGGCAATAGTATGTTATACCAATTCTTTTTTATCACTGAAACCATTAGCTTTGACACCAGACTGTTTTGTCTTGACTTTACTTGTGTTGTTTCATTTTCATTAATTCGGACTGTTATATAACAGCAAGCTCGAGAATCATCATTAATTAGGTTAAAAGAAGTTCCACTTAGTGTTCAATTAAGTAAATTAGCACACTCATATGTTAGAGCTGAACTGATGTACAGCATAGCTTTACTAAGGAGCCTTAGCATCTAGGCTTCAAATAACTGGGAATGCGAGACTCATCATGAAAATTCACTTACCTCGCTAGGCTCCTCAAGTCTTTGTGGGTGTTAGTAGGTGTGGACCCAGGGACACAGTGACTGTCTTTTCTCACTTGGATGAGTGTGTGCTCTTCAGCTGTTTCTTCATCAGTTCCTGTGAAGCCAAGACCACCTCTCTGTGTTTACCCATCTGCTGAAGCTGTGGCGATCCAGTACCTTTACAGCTTTGTGCTGGAGACTGCGCTGGAGCAGCTGTGCTGGTCCTGCCATGCACCATCCAGATCTGCTATCCATGGCTATAGTCATGTTCTTCACTCACATCTCTGCTGTCTCATCTCACCATGGTTCCCCAGGAACTGAACCTTTCACTTTTGGTCAACATCATACACAAAGGGCTCTGTGAACCACTTCTGGGTGGAGGGTGGGGCCTGCAAGATTTTGCCACTTCTATGCATCTGCTGCTTGGAGCTGCTTCAGCCATGTTGGCTAGAGCCTGCTTAGCCATATGGTGGGCTTACTTGTCCTCTGTTGCACAGTAATAACTATTTCAGCTGTGGGTGGTATGAATTCATCACTTGAGTCTTAACCTAGGAGCATTCCTCTTGCCAGTGTGTCTAGAAAGACATCTCTAGCTGCTTCGGGGGACTTAAGTGTAACTTTGAAATAGGCAAAAGCTGTTTTGTGATGGAGCCAGTTGCACTCTGAGGCCGTTATTGCTGGGTCTCGATGATGAGTCTTAGCACTGTGACAGCTTCGGCAACAGCTGACCATTACATATGCTTTTTGCTTTCTGGTCGTGGTGCAACGAGGGTGTGAATGTCATTTGTAGCAACAGAATGATGCAGCTAAAGCTATAAAGAGAGACAAAACAGCTATGGAAAAATGGCAGATGCCTGCAGCTTCTCCTTTCAATACAGTGATTCCTTCTCAGTTTTCTGGTAGAGACGCAGTTGGAGGAATGACTTCTGTTTTCAGTGAAACCTTTTCTTAATTGTTTAAATTCTTAATTTAACTTTGGGGATGTTCTTCAGGTCCCACACTGTGGACTATAACTTCACTTTCATTCAACATGAAAACTGGACTCATGCTATGAAGGAAATAGTTTGGATAGTACAGAGCTAAAAGCCTTGTCTTCCTGATCATTAAACACAGGGTTGTCTTCTTTAGAACCTGGCCCTGAGGGGTCAGCTAGACCAGCATTACAAGTAGGGAGGATCAAGTATTGTATTTCAGGATGTGCACTCTCTGAATGAAGCTCACAAATTAGAGAGGAAATCTGGAACAAGCTGCTGCTTTATAATTGTCCAGAAAGAAAGAGAAACTGCTTTGTATCCTTGAGACAGCAGAAACAATGCATGGTCTACTTTGCAGTTGCTGACTCAGTAATGGAAGCTGGGCTTTTTGTTACAGAAAGCATGCATAAATTTTAAGATTTCTGGTACTGAATGTCTTCTGCAACCCAAATCAATACGGCAGTCTTACTATTTTTCCAGGCATATATAATCCTGCATTATGTAGCTGACAGTGTTTCAAGTTCTTGGCTTGTTAAGGATCTGTCTGTCTCTCCTTTTGCCTTGTTATCTGAAATAACAGGAAACTCACAGCTCACAATATTTTAATCAGAGGGCCCCTTGCTGTGGCATATTCTTTGTGGAGATTTCCCATCCCTGGAACGCTGTAAAAGCCTGTTTTGGGATATTATCATGGTAGCAATGTGACTATGAAGTATGAGTGTAATCTCCTCCTAGCTTCCAGAGGGCATCCTAGTAGAGGACAAGAAGGCTTTGAGTTTTGTTCCCTTTTCTTTTTTTCCCAGAAACCAACTGCCATGTATTTGAGCAGATGAGTGCCACACTGGAATGAAAACATAGCTTAAGAAAAACTCTTAGTATATAAGGCCTCTGTGCATCAAAAGATGATGCTTAATGTGTTTTGATGACAAAACCAGATTCAGCTGAGATAGGAAATCCCCTGTAAAGCTTTTAAAAGGAGAAACTCACTCATTAACCCCTCTATTAAGATGTTCTAGTTTCAGGTTCTGTAAAGGCCATTTTATCAAGAATATATGTATGTGTGTGTGTATTTTTTTCCTCACATTTTCAATGCATATTGTGTCTGACAAGGCCTAGTATTTTCTTCCATGGTATGCAAGGCCTGCCTGAAGGGAGGGGGTAACTCTTCGCAGTTAATATGAAACATTTAGACTTAGCCTTTCCACTGAACACAACAACACAGTATCATTGCTGTGACAGTGGGCAGATAGATGATTCTCCATACTCACTGTTTGAGTAGTATTGTGTGAGAGCCTAATGGTCACATGGCTGAGTACTTCAAATAATGCAGCAAGAAAAGTGCTGGGGAAGAGGCTCAGTTCTGTTAAGACAGGTGTTAAGTAACGTCAGGGACACAGGACCAGGAGCTGTAACTGTGGACAGTGAAGAGATGAGGGCTCTTTGCTATCCTGAGCACACTCCTTCATCCTTTCTCCACTGCCTTTTTACCTTGCCTATAAACCATGGCAGGCACAAACAGCACAACTAGCATCTCTGCTGCTGAGGTACACTCTCCTGACCTTTTACTAGTGTCCTACTTAGGCATTGCCAGCACTGGGGAGAGAAAGGTCCTGAAAACCCTGGTTCCTTTCAAATACCACAGTGTTGCAGATTAGTGCAGGTGGTCAGTCAGTTAAAATCTATTTTGATGGATAAACACATTACCTCTGCCTTGAATTAGCAGAACTAAAATTCAAAAGCTCATCCCTGAGATACGGGTGCTACTTCAGAAAATTTGCTGCTTTTTTCCCCATGGCTTTTACCCTTGATTTGTACAGTTTAAATTGCTGGTGTTTTCACTGCATTGAGTTTTTAGATGAAAGGGTTATTTTGCCAAATACCTTTTGTTTATATATGTGTACATACGTGTGTGTACATACATGTGTGTACACACATGTGCACGCACCCTTTAAGAATAGGCCTTATTGTATTTCCTTCCACAGTGCCTAATTATACAGCTTTTGCCCTGTTACAGCATTCTGATAGCACTCACTTCTGGATCGTCCTTTCACTGGTTTTGGACATGAGGCAGGACTTGTACTTTCCAACAAGACATGATGGCAATATAGTGAAAGCACAACTGTGTTTAGAGTACAGTCTCTGCATGTATGCAGCTTGAGCTCTGCTTGCTCTTTCTAGATTTTAGTCAAGTATCTGTGTGTCTAAAACCAGTGGCAATGACTATTGTAGCATTTTAAAAACTAGGAAGAAGCTGTCACTGCAAGACTTACCTAAGGAACAAAACTAAGTGAACTGTTACAGACAATTGCTGTTAATCTTCACAGTTACCCTCTTACAAATATTGTATTGATTTAATGTGTTTAGAGCAAATATTGTACTTGATCTGAATGTCAGCTGTTTCAAATTGCTCAGTATTTATGTGTGCACATGATTCTGTAGCAGTCTGTTGGCATATAAGCATCAATATCAAATGAAACCTCTTTTTGTGGGAGGAGAAGGTAAGAGGAGCTGTTGTGACACTTAAAAAGGGCTTACCTTGAAGACACAACAGATTTGGTTGCATATTTATTTAATAATGTACCGACTGTAGGTATGATCTGTCTTGCATAGTCTCCAGTCCATATTCCAGCACCAGTATTGGGGGCTCATTGGAGTTGTGCACTGGCAGTAGATACTTTTTCAGTCTGCACCCCATAAGTCTTCCTTACCACCTTCAAAGTGACTGTACATCTTCCTATATCTGCCAGGCTGCCCTCCTGCCCTTTGGACCTAGTTCTGTACCAAAACTGGTAATGAAGGTATGAGCATGTGCTGGTGAATGTGCGTGGAGAGTTTGGAATGGAGTTCCTGCTCTGAATGCTGCTCTGTCAGTTTGGCTTAGACTATTCTTTAATTTCTACTTCAGCTTCTACTTTAGCCATCTAACAGCTCTGCAGCAAAGACTTGGCAACTACTGAATTGCCTTGGATTCACCAGTGACAACGTTGCCTCATTTTCAGGCTTTGATCTTATATACATCAGAATATGTATAACTTCATTATACCTTTTGCACTTAACAGAAAATACAGGTTAGATAGGCTTAGGGTGTGGCAAAATTGCAATGTTTGTACTTTTTTTGTAAATATGGGGATGATTCTACAGATACAAAGATGCACTTTCAGATAACAATGAGAACAAGTTTGTAGAATACAATTGTTCAGGAGTTTCTCTGGCTGCAGTGTTCCTGATCCCCATCCATGTCTAACACTGTGTTCTCCTTGAAAGCCTGTTTGGGGATAGAGATGGCTTCTCACATTGCAGAATGTATTTATAGCTGACTGACTGAACATTTGTATACGTTTTTGGGCAAATTTGCTGCTATTCTAAGTTTTAGGTTTTAGTAGACTGCTTCTATAATGCATAAAATAATGTTCAAGTTTTATTTATAATGTCAACACTTACTGATTTGACACTTACTTTCAGGAGACATCCAGCCCAAAGCCATCATTTTCTTTTGCTATTTAATAGTTTTGTTTTGTTGTGGTTTCTTTTTAGCAGTATAGGCATTGTATGTGTGGAGTACAGTGAAATGAATGCAAATTACTAACCTTAACCTGCAGTTAGAGTGGCAGTTTCAATGTTTACAGGACAGAGACTATTGATTGTAAACCTATACGTGTCCACTCTTCGTGTATTTTGGAAGCGTTGTTTCTGCTTACTGTGGTAATTAATGGAATAGTTGCATTCTGGTTTTAGAGTCCTGGTTATGTTGCTTTGGAGAGATTTCAGTGTGGGTTATGGCTTCTCTGCCATGGACTCACAGGACAGAATTTGTACTGATATAAGTGTGTTATATTGAACATGTTTTCTGAAAGAGTGACTTTATTTTTTGTGAAGATAATTTATGAGAAGGTTTTATAGCAGATCAGTGCTGAAAAAGTTGAAGTCTTGAAATAAACATTTGTAGATATTAAAGATCTATCCCAAAGCAAAGTATTTTTTAATAGGACAGTATTGCTGGTGTAGTTATCCCTCTGAGCTCTCCTGGCAGCATACCCATTTAGCATGTCACTCTGCACTGGTCAAGTCTGTTATTTAGGGGACAACCTGCTTTCAGAAGATACGGCTTCATTTATATTGTGCATATCCCCTATTACACCTCTGGCAGCAACTCCCCACATAAGCATCAGCCTTACAAGGTAGAGCTTCTCCCCATACAGATCACTGCAGGTTGAAGAGCAGAGAGCCTGCCCTTGTGCTTGACTGCAGAAAGGTTGTAAGTCTGGTGACTGTCTGGCACTTAGTCCTCTCTCTCACCATCACAGAGTGTGCCACACAAGCTCTTTTGCTTTCTGAAGGCAGGCAGGCACAAATCAAAGACTGCCTGAGTCAAACTGCTAATATCTTGTCTCACCATGGCATCCATTTCTTAGTGCTGCTTATCTTGCCAAATTGGGTAGCAAGAGGTGCTTGAAGTATTACTGAGTATTTATTGTGTAATTTTTGGGTGCTTATAAAGCCTTCACTGCTATTTTAAAGCAAAATTTGGGGATCCGTAGCATAGCAATAGCTGTATAACTCTAGCATTCCAAACATGCCCAAAGCAAGTTATCCTTGTAATAGTTTAGTTAGCAATGGTGTAGCTGGCAGCAAACAGTATCTTGAAGCTACAAGTTCTAAATATTGGAAGACAACATCTCTGCTTTGAATGCAAAGCATTAGAGTTTGTAATTCACTATAGATTTCAGCGTCTTTCCTACTTAAAAATTACTGATGACATCTTAATTCTTCTCAAACTATAACTTAACTATTGCTTAAATAACTGTTTTTCACCTCTGGTAATTTAAATCATCCAATTTACAAGTTGTATGAATGCTGTTTTATTATCAAGATACTCTTAAAGTGTCTCATAGCATTTCTTGTGAAAGTTCTAATACATCAGTAATAAATAATCCTGACCCAATAAACTAATGTAAGCTGACAAGTTATTGTCTAGTGCTTATTCTTTGTGCATCTGCCTAATTCTCAGAAAAAAAAAAAAAAGCAGCCTAGGTATAAGCATTAAAGTGGTTGAAAACAGTTTCCACACTCTGTGCCTCAAACCAGTAATGTGTTATCACACACTTACTTGTGGATTGGTCTCAAAAACTAGCTATTAATGATGTAACTTGTTTCTCAGTGTCTGCCTTGCAAATGAGACATGTCACTATATTGTGGTAACTTGTCTACAAAAACATACCTAGTGTACTAATAGATTTTTTTAAAAAGTAATTTATATAATATGGACTTTTCTCTTATATTTGAACATCTGTTCATCCTTGAGTTCTGTTCTTAGAAAATTCTGTGTATATTTTGCAATATATGTTTTGTGTTTGACTGTACATTTTGCACCAATATGAAATATTGTATTCTAAGTATTATTTACAAGTTCCAGAGATCTGTAACTAGAATTTGCTGTGAACAAATACAACATCTCTTCTACCCTGGATGCCTGTGGAGTAGTTATGCTTTAAAAATAGCGGAATATACTTCTGCAGAAACAAACATACTTTATCTCAGCTGGGCACTGCTTTTATAGGAATTCTGTAGCCTTGCTGTTTGAGATTGGGTCATGCCCTGTGAAAGGATGGCTGTGTTCTAACAGTGTGATTTCAAACGTTTCTATTTGTGAGACGACATCTAAGTTTGATCCCTGCAACATTCAAGCACCTCTAGAACCCTTATTTCTGTGGTTAGCACTGTAATTGGTGAAGTCTTTCTGAGATAGCACCATAGTTTAATGCACCCAGACTTACTTTAATAATGATCCAGATTTTCCAAGGTATTTTTGTACAATTCCTTGCCCTGTTTGCCCTTCTCTAGAAACACATTACCTGGTTTTCAGGCTGTGGGTAACAGGCCCACACACAGCCTTGTGCTTGGCTCAGGTGCACAGTGGTGGACCTGGCCTGCACAACTCAAGGGCCAGACCTCATGGACTTTGGCTTGGAGGGACTCAGCTGGGACAAGTGGAGGGGCTGTCCAGTGAGCCAGGCCCAGGTGGAAACTCTGCCCCACTGTGGGTGGACAGCTCACCCCTCCCTGGAGGTAAAGGTCTGCCTTTCATGGCTGGGGATGGGGTGGGGGGCTGTGTGACTCAGCTGGACACCTCCACTTGGGGTGTCCCTGCTGCAGTGGCCTCGCCTCTGGCAAGGAGCAGTTGGTTCTCCCTGCTCTGTTCAACAATTGTCTGCAGAACTAAGGAGGCCTTGGTTATGTCCCAACACCTCTGGAAAAACCTTACTGTTCCTTGCTGGACTGCAAATCAATGAGCTCTGAAGCAGCTACAGTTACATTTAAATCCATACATGGAAAAACTCAGTTTGGGGCTACAGTTCTGGGAAAAGAGCGGAAGCAAACAAAACACTGACCTTCATACAGAGAAAAGAAAAAAACATCCAAACCTGAAGATATTTTTACCCCTGCCCTCCTCTGGGCTGAGAGAACTGTAAAAGGAATAGACAGCTAACAGCAGTCCCTCCCTGCCCATACAGGGTTGTGCCTTGCAATCTGGCTATACCGCTTTCTCATCAAGGGGAACTGGTGTCTGACAATGGGAAAGATGGATTGGACCATGATAAATCCCAGTTTAACTTCAGTGTGGATTTAGCTACCAGTTAGACAATACTCTTTGAAGCACAGCTAAAAAAAAAAAAAACAACAACAACAAACCTTTTAGGTAAATGATGAAGTCACAAGGAAATTACATTTAAGGGCTAATGAAATAATTTTGGACATCAAATTGATAATCAGACGACAACTCTGGGCCCTAAAACAGATGCTTTCTTGTTGTGAACAACTGTAGCACCTCTGATCCCTCCTGCCAGGGCTGAATAACCAAATGCTGGAACACACAGCAGTGGTGGCGTCAGCATCTTGAAAACAAATCCATGCAGACAGAGCAGTGCCTGTGCAGGTGCCCACTTAGAGGCAAGCAGCCTTGATAAGAATTACACAAATGGGTCAAACCGCTTTATCAACTAATAAGGCTCAACATTCACTCCTGAACGAATCTCTGTCCCTCACAATTTGCCCAGACCTCTCTTGTAGCTGGCACCATACCATATTGGTGTATCCAGAACCTGGCTTTCACGTTGTGGAAACCAAGAAATCCAACCTAAGAGTCTACTAGGGAATCACAGAAAGAGAGAGGGATGGGAAAACCAAGAGCAACACAATGCTTATAGACAGGTTAGAGAGCTAGAACAGCCAGCACAGATGAGGCACAGAGTCTGCAGAGACAAGTGCTCTGACCAGAAGCCTGGTGACTTAATGCAGGGCCCTTGTAATCAGGGGCAGAAACAGGGCAGGGTAGGCATCAGGAAGCACAGTGAAATTGCACACAGACAACACCTCACTCCACACCAGAAAATGAGGAAGGGACAAGCTCTGTCAATTTCAGGGCTTCCCTCAGCCAACCTGTGCTGTTAATCAGTGATCATTTACCACAATTAGCCACTCTAACAGACAAGCACTGGCACCTCTGCTGGACCAGTGCCCTTGAGTCTGTGCCAGATAACTAGGAGGTTGCTGTCAGTCCAGGATTTCTGGGGATGTTGCTCACAACCCCACTCATTTGCACACTGTTTTGAGATCAGTACCTTCTGGCTCAAAGAAGCCTTCCCTCCTGCAATTTCCAAAGCACAAGCAGCTCAGAAGGCACAAAACATTCCCAGCAGCAAGGACACGTCGATCTTGCCAACCCGGCTTCAAACTGCCTAAGTGGAAACAAATTAATCCAGTCACATGGTCACTACACAGCCTTGCACTGAAGGTCCTGCTCCCATATTTTTCTGTCACACAGGAATGGCTTGGTATCCTCTGATGCAGCAGTCTCCCCAGCAAAACATGGAGCAGAGTTGACAGCAAGTCTTCTATGACTGACTCTCAATCTCATAAGCCACAGTCCCCACAGGCAACCCCCAACATCTCCAGTCCAGAAAAAACTCAGGGAAGCTGAGATCGCCATCTGACAGAGTCTCAGCATGTCTGCAACAAAGGTGTGGAAATGATACTCATCTAGGACATGCCAGAATTGAAGACACTCCATCGGAACTGCTACAGGAAAGGAGACTGATTCAGTTGCCTGGGTGGCACACTTTTTCTGCACTCTCCCACTTCAGCTTCCCAGTCTTTGGTCCCTGCCGGCACCTCCTCTTCCTAACTCATTAGCCATTCCCGCCACAGGACTTGTTGTCACTCCTGTATTACTGCTGTCTACAATGGCTTGTCATATTTGTTCTCCTCTTGAAACATTTAACACCTTTTTCAGGTTTCTTTGGGTTACAAGTGAACATTTTGAGGATTTTTTCAGTCTTTTAAAGTTTGTAACTGTAGTGTGTCAGCAGTTCAGGTCATAACTTTAACCTGCATCCTGCTATCCAAGATCTCAGTTTTCTGGCTGTTAGAGGGAGCTGCTTGAGTTTCTGTTAATTATAAATATCCTTCTAGGTGTCTGACAAGTTTTATGAGTGTTGGCACAAAAATGAAACAGTGTCAAGTGTTTCTAAACAGGGACTTTAGTTCTGGCAATTCCTTTTTAACACAAACACGGGCATTTGCTGCTGCGCACGGACCACTTCACTATTTTCCTGGCTAGTTAACTCACTGTTAAACTGGAGGTTGCTGCCCTCTTGCTTTCTGACTGAGGATAGCAGAACCCGCCCCTGACTTTGGAAAGGCTTTCAGGAACTGCCCAGACACTGGATGTGCAATTGCTGTGGTTTTAAAATTATTTTAAGAGAAGCAATGTGCTGTAGTTATGAAAAGATGTTTATGCTTTAACTATTTGCTTCATGGATTTTAAAAGCTTGTTCCATCTTTCTTTAAGTAATCCTCCTCTGAAATTATAATCAGTTTGCGGAAGAAAACAAATGGGAGCATGGTGTGGTACTGAGGGCACAGGTTTCTAAGACTGCTCTCCCAGTGTTGCTGAGGACCGTATTGCCAGCAGGTCTTGCTGGGTCTCACAGGGCAGTGAGGTGTCCAGCCCATGGAGCAGCAGGCAGCATTGCTGGGAGGAGCAGTAGAAAGGTGTGGGGTGCTGCTCTGCAGGTGCCATTCCCCCCAGACGGGGGTATGTGCAGAGGAAGCACTGGCAAGCTGTGCCATGGGGGTGGCCCAGCCCAGGAAGGGTGCAAGGGACCCAGGCCCCTGTGGGGGGAAAGTTGGCAGGGGGAGTTTAGCTCTCTGAAATTTGCCTGCAAAGGGACACAGGGCAGCCCAAGGCACAGCCCGGCAGGCAGCCTCAGTGGTTCTTGAGGTGAGCTGGGGTGTGCTGGTTTCTACTGGGATAGAATGAATTTTTTTCACAGTGGCTAGAATGGGGCTGTGTTTTGGGTTTGTGCTTCACATAGGGTTGATAATATAGAGATGTTTTTGTTATTCTTGAGCAGGGCTTACACAGAGTCAAGGCCTTTTCTGCTTTTTGTTCTACCACACTGGGGAGGAAGTTGGAGGTACATGGGAGGTTGAACTGGCCAAAGGGATATTCCAGATTATTTGACATCATGCTCAGTATTTAAATCTGGGAGCAAGAAGGAGGAAGAAAGAGACGCTTGGAGTGATGGCATTTGTGTCCCCAAGTTACCGTGAGGTGGGAGGGGGCCCCTGGAAATGGCTGAAGAGATGCCTGCCCATGAGAAGTGGAGAATGGATTTTTTGGGGGATTTTGCTTATGTGCTTTTTAAATTTGCTTTTGTTTTCCATATTATACTGTCTTTATCTAAAACCAAGAATCTTCTAGGTTTTGCTCTTCCAGTTCTCTCCCCAGTCCCACTGGTGGGGCAGTGAGTGAGTGGCTCTGTGAGGTGCTTGGTGGCCAGATGGGGTTAAACCAAGACATGGAGGAACAATGTCTTGGGGGGAGGCCATGACATTGGACAGCATGGGGGCCAAGCCACAGCATTCAGCAGTGGAGAACAAAGCCGAGCACTGCTCCAGGGCCAGCTCCAGGGGTGCTGAGAGTTGGGCAGCCTTGATGGCAAAGTTCTGCCTGCCCTGAGGAAACAGTGTGACAACTGTCCTGTCAAGTAAGAGCCTGAAATTCATGGCCCAGCATGGCTAAAGGCCAGGCCCCACAGTACTCTGCATGGGGGCACAGTGATGCAGTGTGATGGCACAACCCCAGACAGACACCAGGTGTCTTGTTTGGGATGCAGGTGGGGAGCAAAGCCCTCAAGAACCCAAGGGCCAGGCCCTGCATGCATAAGCACAGAGAATTTGGTGGGGCAGAATCTGGATGGACTGAAGACTGGATGGCTTAAGGGGGACCTGAGGTGGAAGGAACTGCAGAACAAACCTCTCCTGTGCAGCTAGATGGCTTAGTCCTCGTGTCCTCTATACAATAGTATCTTTACAAAACAGAGCACAGAGCTGGTAACAGGTTTCTCCACTGCAGCTCCACCCTGCTCGCTCAGGACCACAACAGGAGTCCATTCAGTCCACTCTCATGACATTCAGAGCTGTGGTGCACACACAGAGGCCATCTCGAGTCTCCCTGCTCTTGCTGGATCACTGGCCTCACTCCCTCACCTGCTGCACTCAGCACATCTTTCTTACCTCCAAGTTTCCACTCCTCACACAGCTGCTGCCAATTCCTCTGGCTTCCTCCCTACTCCTGACACCTATTCCTCATGCCCACCTCAGCTTTGCAACCTCTGGATCTGCTGCCATTACCACCTACCTCCCCACTGCTCCAAGGTGCTGTCTGGGCAAGCCCAAACAGCTGCTGCTACAGCCACAGTCCACACACAAGGAGTGTCTCCTGCCCCTGGGAAGAGCCCTGGCCCGGAGCAAAGCCCAGCAGATCCACACTGCAGCCCCAAGGCTGCCTCTTCCTCCTAGAGCACCTGCCCACTCCGTCAGCACCATCTGGAGAACTGCTCAAAAAGCACACCCAGGAAAGCACAGCCACAGCAAAGGGCCCTTTGGGGAGAAGCAGCAGGAAGGTTATCAGCTGTCAACAGAACACTGTGTTCTCAGGCACAAAATCTAGGGCTGGCTGCTGCTCTCATGAGTCCTCCAAGCACATCTTCCTCTCCCCCTCTGGCACCCAGACCCCGGATGGCACATGGCACTCATGCAGGTGAGTGGGGCAGGACGTGCCTGCTTTCTGTGGATCTTCCAGAAAGAGCAGGCACTGCAGCAGGATTAAGCTGCTGTGCTGCTCTGGGCCACTTCACAGCTACGCCACCGTGGAAGTGGCACGCCACTGCCGTTTCCATTCAACGCCAGGCTGACTTCCAACCCAGCCCGGGCCGGAGTCCTCCCCCTGCAGAGGATTACTGCCACAATCACAGCTCCGGACGACTTAGCACAGCCACAATGAGCAACAGCAAACACTTTCTCACCACCGTCAGCTGACGGCCCAGGGCGGCCGAAAACAACACAGAAAGAAATGATGGGGCAGCAGCTGACTAAGCCACCGGGATTAGAGAGGCTCAAACAGGGCTGAAAAGCAGCATGTACCGCTAACCCAGCAGAACTGCAGCTCCAGCCCTCATCTCCGTTCACCCAAACATGGTCAGCTGGCTCCCAGCACGCTGAGAAGGGGCACAAACACTGACGCTGCACCACAGAAGTCAGGCAAGAGGGAAAGGGCAGCCACCTGCACACAGCCATCACCCTCAACACACATGTCATCTGACAGGGTAGCTATGGCAGCATCCAAAAAGATAAAGGTAAAAGGTAAAGGGTCTGTCTCTGTTCTGGGGTACAGAACCACAGACCAGTTCTGGGTCTCTGTACTACAGCACTGTGGCTTGCACCCGGGTATTCACAAACCACAATCTCCACGACCACACTGCAGAACATAAAGAGACTCATCTCTCCAAACAGTCTCAAAACAGCCATGCACCTGGAAGATGCCACAACAGGTTACATCTCAGGTAACCCACAGGTGAAAGACACAGCCTCACTCTGCAAAACTGTACACTTGATACTCTGAAAACCTCAGCTCTGCCTATAAGGTGGTGGCACAGTCTGAAAAGCAGCCCTTCATGGGGTCAGCACTGCTACCTTGC
>VYZP01033767.1:2134-37625 GCA_013400635.1 Hypocryptadius cinnamomeus
GTTCAGCTCCAGAGGAACTGCTGCTGATCTTTGCATATAAAAAGGGGCAATGCCAGTTTAAAGTCTGTGAGCCTGGAGGAAAGCACAGAGAAATAAGTTGTTCCCCATGTTCTTGCAGTCAGTATTAGCCGCCCTGTTTGTGTGCTGTGACAGCACTCACTGTCACGTACTGCAGGAGAAAATTATGAGCTGCTGTAATCATCATCCCTTGAAGTGCTTCATCATCCCTTGGAGATAATGTTTCCAAGAGTGTACTTAGTGGCTTATGAATCCCAAATTGATCAGAGGGGGAATTAAAGTCTGTGCCAAAGGAGCAGTATGAAAGAAAACTGAAAAAAAAAAAAAAAGGGCAAGCAAGGGGAAAGAACAAACACTGGGTAAAGAGGTGATCACAGACCCAACAGATCATTACTCAAGAGGGTTGATAATAACATGTTAACTAAATTTGGACTGCTCAGGCATGATTTTATCTACTATTAATTGCAAGTTACCATGCTTTGCCTAGACTTAAGTAGCTGAGATTAATCGGTGTGGAATGAGGCAATAAACTGCATGCAGATGAGGGAGTTCAGGTTAAACTGGAGCTGCTTTTATGTATTAGGTAATATTGTTACTCTCTTTTTCCTAATAATTTCCTAAAATGTCTATTCTCCATATATTGCCATGTGGTCTGGCAGAAGCCCATGTGAGTCACAATGAGCACTTCTGAAACTGAGTATTTGAGGGTTTCCCTCTCCTAAACTTCTCTGCTTGCAAGATGCCTTTTGCAGGTCCTGAGCCTCTTGTTTCCATCACTTCAAGTGTATGAGACTGAAAACTGGATGTTTTCCTTCAAATTATATATTCATGGTTCTTCTCCTCAGACTCTCTCTCACTACTGGTAGTAATGCGGCAGAAGTTGGCAAAATTTATTTACCCAGAGGAATTCAGGATAAAATATGAGCCTCAATGACTTAATAAAAATAATTATTGGTAGTTTCAGGGTGGCTAGATTTTCAGCAAAGAAATTAACTTATTTTAATTTTTAAGCTAACAACATAATAGAGTATCTAAAAATCCTAGTATTCTGTGGATGCTGCACCCTAGTTTCACTTACCTAAAATCTTAAGAATTTCAAGTTATACTGAGAAAAAAATGGGGATTATTGTAGAATCTAATATCTCCATTTATATATCTCCTTATTTTGCAGCACGTTTTATGGTTTTCTTCTCTTTTGCTTTCTGTTTGAGACTTTATACAAACCTTTTTCTTTATTCTGTTTTAGACACATTTTTATATGAATGTGGCTTTTTCCTACCCCTCTTCTCTGTGGTACCTAAACCATGTTTTACGTCTAGAAAAACCAAGTATTTTTGCCCTTTTTATTTCTCCTTGGTTTAAATGGTAATTTAAGAGCCTCAATTGTAGGGGAAGGCTTTTTTTTAAAAAAGGAAAACATTTTTTCTGTCTTGAAATGAGCAGTTTCAGCTTCTACTTAAAGTATAATTTTGGTACTCCGTAATCTCAGCCTTTATGTAATAGCAGCAGTTGCTAGTATCTAAAAATGCCTTCTTTACCCCTCTCAAACCTAGATTATGTTACATTTTAATGCAGCATCTCAGCTGTTATTTCTCAGCAAACAACCTTTTTCTGACACTAGGGCTAAAGTTTGCACTCATTTGTGAAATTTGTCCTCAAATCCTCTATTGAATTTGTTCAATTTGCCAAAAAAAAAAAAAGTCACAGCAACACAGCAGGCATTTCTTCCCCTAACTGAATTACTTATTCAGTGTTCTGAATACCATCAGAGCATGTCAGCTGAATCATATCATGTTTTGGAGCAGTAAAGCATTCTAGAGCCTGGACAGCTTTAGTCGTGCTGGCCGTGAGAGACGAGGAGCTTTGCACAATTTATGTGACTCGGACACCACCTCAAACTCTCAGGACAACAAACTGTGAAAATTGAGGTGACCCTTATCTCAGTCCCCTAAGTTAAATATTTCACAGCTGTCCTTAGGAGAAGCTTGATCATCCATAAGTGAAATGTCAGCCATTAGAATTTGGTGGTTGGGCAATAAGTTCCCTTAGGGTATCAGCCTTTCTGAAGGTAGTTTGATACTCAGTCTGGAAAAGGTGAAATGCAGACAGCTTGGTTGTGTTGGTGATTCCTGATGTGACTTTTATTCCCGGTGACTTTCCCGGTTGCTTTACAATTGATGTGTTGTCATGGCTCCCATAGGAGCTCTCTGCTGTGCCTGATGATTTACCTTCTTGGATGAACATGAAACTGTTTAATTCTCTTTGTAATGCTTGATTCTGGGAGAGAGATTGAGTTGCATAACCTTACCTATACATTTCTAAAGTTCTCTAGAAAATAAGTTACTATAGGGGATTTTTTTATGGAAAAAAGGAAGTTATAAGTCAGATTTCCAGCAGGCATTTGAGGCTTCTGCAGAAACTAATAATAGGGGTTTAGGTTTTCTTTTAAACCTCGCTGAGAACTGCATGAGTGTCCTAGTTTCTAATTTGATAGTAATCCAAATACACAGTGGAATTTCTTGAAAATTGAAACTTCAAGGTGTCCTCTTTATTGCCTGTTATCTCAGGCAACAGTACTGGAAGACCACCTATGTGTTTAACACTGCTCTTCCACAGTTGCAGTTGTAAAAGAAGCAATGGTCGTAACAGGAGACCACTGAAGTCCATTAAATTGTGTCCTATTACAAGCATATTATTTCTTTTTCTCCTCTTGCTTACAGAGACCTCCATCTGTTAGACTAGCTTTAATGTGCAGTATATGAGAGTCCTGCTGGTGTCTTGAGGAGGAATTTGTCTTTTGTTCCTGGGTGGTTTGTGCTTTTCCTTCAAAGTCTCAGAGAAGGAATGTGCTCACAATCACATAGCTCTCCAGAGAGAGGTGGTTTTGTTCATGTAGAAAAGATTTGCCTGTTCTCTGGATTAGACAGTCTGTATATTGAGCTGAGGGAAAACAGACTAGATTTACAAAGAGAAATGAGGCCACACTCACCTCCTTCAAGGTGACTACTTGTCATTTCTTTTCAGCCAGGTTCTTGGTGGGGAACAAAGAAATATTCAAAGAATAAGAATTAAGAATTTGAAAATCATAATTTTATTTTTCTTGTGTCTTCCAATTCATACTTTATTTCCTACAGCTCTATTATAGTCCTACCGGAGAACAGCAGTTTTATGTCTACATGTATCAGATGTAAATAATTATAATGCCAGACAATGAGTTAAAGTAGTATTTCTGAAATTTTGTTACTGTTATTGGGAAGGAAGTAGATGTAATTAATTCTGTGTAAACATTTCTGTAGATCCAACAAAAATGCTAATATAGAGGATGGTGTAGCATGTGTTGCCCTCCTTGAGCATCAACCACATTACTTCACCCTATTCAACACAGTCAATTTTTTAGAAGCAGTGTCCAAGGATTTCTCTGGCACAGAGAGCTAGCAGCACTTGCTCAGTAGCCAGGTTTTGATCCCACTGAAGTCTTAAGCCTGGTATTTGTGACAGTGCTCTTCCTGAAGTCTGCTTTCCACTACATTGTTTTTGGTCTTCAGACTTCAGGACCAGGAGACAGAAAAGTAAAATAAGCCTTTCTTAATTTACTTCCCAAAAGTGTTCCTGTAATGCCACTAAGGTTCTGGGCTTGTGCTTCAGCATCCTTTGAACTCTTCACCAAAGAAACATTACCTTTACAAGTGTGTCTAGATACATTTTTCTTCTTTTATTTGTTTCAATAAACCAGGATACCTGGTAGCTGTTCACTCCAAGTGCTGGCTGCAGTGTTTATGTTCTGACTGAGGCATAGAACAATATAGGCTGCTTTTATCCACATTACACAGAAACATTTCACATCCATCCATCACCCACAAAAGCTTCTCAGCTCAGGGGCAATGACAAGGTAGAGGAGGGGAGGAAACTTTTCAAAGTAAAATTGACTCATTCCACCTCTCAGAAATGTGAAAGTGATAAGCTGATATCTGAGTAGTGAATATTGATCAGAAAATATGGAAAAACTTCCCCTGAGGCATCCTACTTATCTGTCTTCAAAATAAATGGAAGAATGATCTAGTTTAAAGTATTTACAATCCACTGGTAATGCAAATATTAAAATACCTGGAAGTTCTTCCTGCTCCTACAGGAGAATTTAGGCATCCCAACCCAAATCTCAAGCTTTTCTTTCCTTAGAGGCTCTACTGCCTTTATTAGACATGCCTTTATTAGTTGGAACATGGGTGGAAGCACAATAAGGGGCAATTTTTGCTTCCGTTTTTAATTGGAGGATGCTTTTTGCCTCTTCAGGTAAAATCAGTTGGGAATGTTTTCTCATGCTTCCTTTGCCCCCCATAAAAATAAAGGCAATAATTTTGAAATGCTTGAGCAGAAAGTACCAACTAAGCAGCTTCAGTATAATGAAGAATTTAGACTTGACTTTTTATAAAAAGTGTGAAACATTGTTATTTATTTATGGTATTTTTACCATGAAGGCCAAATATAGATTATATTTCCTAATGGATTGTCATGTAATATGTTAGGCAGCCTTTTATGATAGCTGCATTGTTTCGTTTAATTTCCAAATAATTTAAATACTGTATTTTTCTCTTAACGATGCATAGGTACTTCATGAAGAAACAACAATACCGGGGACTGATTTGAAGTTATCATACTTGAGCTCCAGGGCTGCAGGATATAAATCTGTACTGAAGATTACTATGACCCAATCTGTTATACCATTTAATTTAATGAAAGTTCATCTTATGGTGGCAGTCGTGGGAAGACTTTTCCAAAAATGGTTCCCTGCATCCCCAAATCTAGCGTACACCTTCATATGGGATAAAACTGATGCATACAATCAGAGGGTCTACGGATTATCTGAAGCTGTTGGTATGTGTTACAGAGGATTTTTGTACTTATAGTGTTGTCTTGAACATAGGGAAGCACACCTCAAATGCTTGTATCCATTAAGAAAATGTTTTGCAGAATAAAATTACGTCAGTGGATATTAAAACATATTGAAGAATACTAATCTAAGCTTTGAATTAGGAGAAAAAATTTCCTTCAGAAGGAAAAAGAAACCATTTTTCATTCACATGAAAAGTGACATTTTAAACTTTTTTTTCTTCCTATGAGGTAGCTCTCAGCCTAATAATAATGGTGTTTAGTCTGCACACTCTGTGTACTTCAAGTACAGCACAATAGCAGTATGACTTACATCACAAAATGGATTTCCTCTGTACCTGTCTTAATTTGCTTACTCTTAATAACTAAATTATTTTAATAGCCTAAGATTCTGGTTAGTATCTTCAACATGTCAAAGAAGCCATAGGAATTTTCATGTGTCCTAGGAGACCAAAAGAATATGTGTAGTTTAAGGAAATCCCATTCTTCAAAGTCTGCTTCAGAATGAGATCCTGTACTTAATGAGGACATGTGCTGTTATTTCAGTGTCTGTAGGTTATGAGTATGAGTCTTGCTTGGATCTGACTCTCTGGGAAAAGAGGACTGCCATTTTGCAGGGTTATGAGCTGGATGCCTCCAACATGGGTGGTTGGACATTGGATAAACATCATGTATTGGATGTTCAGAATGGTAAGGAGTTAATTTTCTTCTTGTTAGTTTTACTGCTCTACTGTCCTGCACTTTAGGTCTCTCATTCAAACATTTTGCTATTTGCTCTATTATTTTTTAAAAATGAGATTGTAGAATATTTTGCAAATGATAAATGCTTTGTCCTTCCTCACTCCCCAGGGAAATGGTCACATCACCAAGCCAGTCAGAGTTGGCAGAAAGTGTTAGGACAGTGTTCTCAGGCACACAGTGTGATTCTTGGGGTTTGTCCTGTGCAGGACCAGGAGTTGGACTCAATAATCTTGTGGGTCCCTTCCACCTCAGAATATTCTTTATGTTTCTATGATTTACATTGCGTGTCATGCTTCTGCATCCTAAAAATACATATGCATGAATAAATTCATCAGTCTGTGTTGGATATGCTGTGGTGGGTTGACTCTGGCTGGGCACCAAAGCCACCCAGTCACTCCCCAGCTGCACATGGGAGAGAAAACAGAATGAAAAGCTCATGGGTTGAGATAAGAACAGAGAGAGATCTCTCAGCAGTCACTGTCATGGGCAAAACAGAAGTGACTTGGGAAAATTAATATCATTTATTACCCGTCAAATCACAGTACTGTAGTGACAAAGAAAACCAATCTTAAAAAACAACTTGCCCAATCCTCCCGTCTTTCCAGCCTTAACTTTACTCCTGAATTCTCCACCTTCTCCCTGCCAGTGGTGCAGGGACACAGGGAATGGAGGCTGTGATCAGTTCACCACACCCTGTCTCTGTCACTCCTTCCTCCTCAGGGGAAGGACTCCTCACACTCTTCCCTGCTCCAGCATGGGCTCCCTCCCACACAGACAGTCTCCATGAACTTCTCCAGTGTGAGTCCTTCGCATGGGCTGCAGTTCTTCACAACTGCTCCAGTGTGGGTCTGCTCTGTGGGGTGCAGTATTTAAGGAACAGATGGCTCCAGTCCTGGCAGCAAACCTGCTCCAGCACAGGCTCCTTTCTCCATGTGTCCAGAGGCCCTGCCAAGAGCTTGCTCCAGTATGAGCTTCCCACAGGGTGACAGCCTCCTTTGGGCATCCCCTTGCTCTGGTGTGGGCCCTGCAGGTGGATAGTGCTCCGCCATGGGTGCCCATGTTCTGCAGGGGCACAGCTGCCTCCCCGTGGTCTTCTCCCATGGGCTGCAGGGCAATCTCAGTTCTGGTACCTGCAGCACCTCCTCCCTCTCCTTCTGCAGACTTTGCTGTCTGCAGAGCTGTTGCTTGCTCATATTCTTACTCCTCTCTCCAGCTGCAATTTGCTGTTGCACAGTAACTTTGGCATCAAAATGTATTTGTCAAGCACGCTGCTCAGCAACTGTTTGCAGGGTGCCATGCTGAGGAAGCCTCAGCTCAACACTGAACAGGAAGAAATTTGGAAAAACTTGGCTGGAAGCATGTAGGAAAAGTAAAATAAGCAGTCACATGGCTTAAAGTAGTAGTTGGTAGCACTTGGTTTTCATGCAAGAGAGGAATCCAGAGTAATTATCAGGAAGATTGTCACTTCTGCAGTACTTGATGTCCTGTGAAGGTCTCCCCATAGTACACAAGCTTATTATGTGTAACATGGTAGTGGAAACCTAAAGCATTGCTTCTGACTGTAAGGAAACAAGGTAACCAAATCAAGGGAGAAGGTGTCATTGTACCTAATTTAAAATTTTAAAAAACACAACAAAACAACTGTGCAAATTATTGTGAAGTAATCAGTCTAAAAATGTAAAGAGCTATAATTATAAATATATATGTAAGATTGATTCTGTTCACTGTGTAAATTGATGATGGCTTTAAATTTTGTTGAAGAGTACATTTGACAAGTAATGACTTTTCAAAGTGTCGTGTGTCTAATTGAATAAACCAAGTGGAGAGTTGTAATGACAAGGTGGATGAGATGCGTAAATCTATTCAGCAGAGAGTGCAGACAGTGTTTGCACGGAAATCTGAACTACTGCAGTAAATAGTCTAATGTACATCTTTTACTCTGCGATAATAGAGGAGAAATGTGAAGGACCAATTTTTCAAGGTAATGACAGAATAAATCAGGTGCAATAGTGCACTGTGCTGACTTCCAGAATTCCTCTGATGAAAATTGTAGAACTCAGCTATTTCAGGCAAAATTATAGTGCCATGATTGTCATAAATGATGTAATCATAGGAGAGGGGATTTCGTATACTGTTAATGCATTCTGGCTTTAACTATTCATGAAAAATACATTCTTCCTCTTTTGATTTAGATTACTTATTTAGATTACTTGCCATTAGGTTTCCATAAACCATTTTCATTTTTTCCAATCTTATCACGTTTCCAATTTTATCATATTGGTTTTACATTTATAATCTCTTGCATTTTATAACATTAAAAGCAGTGAAGACTAAAACATTTAAAGAGGAAAGCAAGGTATTTTTTCTCCTACCTTTCAGTACAAATCGTGCACTTTGGGAATGAGGAGGGAAAGAGAAATACACCTTAAATTTCTTCTAAACTTCTTAAAAGATTACTGTGTCCCTCAGCTCCAAATTGCATGGAACTCTGGGCATGCAATCAATAAAACCCAGACTTCTGTACGGTACAAAGTGACGTGTGGTTTACATGGATTATACCACAGAAAGACATATGGTGACTTAGGAGCAGAACCATAATAGCTGACCATTTGTAGAGGACACCTTAATGCATTCATCATGAGATTGAGCAATGAGGGTCCTGGCAACAGTTTAACATACATTTTTTTTCCCCACAAGACTGAAGATTTAACATAAAGCATCCATTTTTCCTCTCAGATTTCCTGCGTAGGCTATAAGGAAGAAAAATACTGCTGGCATATTGCTTTGTCTTCACAAAATTATTGTTTCTTTCATGCCTCAAAGCAGAATTAAGTTTTAGAGGCAGGTTGGCTTGGCACCACATTTTTTTTGTTGTTTTGACATTTTTAATAACTGCCTATAACTGCAGATATGGTATTGAGGCAGACTTTGTTGCCAGAGGAACACTTTTGTTGTGAGCTGAGTAAAGAATCTTTTACAATGTAAAATTGAGGCAATCGACAACTTTTTGAAGTGGCTCTTTAATTAATACTTACAATTTGCAACAGTAATCCACTTCAGATTACCTTCGACATGATACTCATAATTAGTTATACTAGGACTTTAGGAATACAATTTGCAAATATATTCTTTTTCATTTTTTATAAAGTACTTTAGAATTTCAGTCCTTTCTGGACTATTTCAAAACTGTAAAGATGTAGGAACACAGACCTTCCTTCTGTTAATATGCTTAACATTTCCTCCAGCATGACAATTTTTATTCTGAATTATAACTATAAAAATCATTAACATTTAAAAATAGCAACTGAAACATTTTGGGGTTTTAAGAGCTACAATATTTAGTGTCTCTACTAAATTTTGTGGATAAGATAATCTAATGTTTGCATGTTTATAGCCTAAATATAACTGCAGATGTTTTAATAAAGTTGTTATCTGTAGTGAGGAAAATATGGTGGTGAAACAATAAAAATTCATTGAACTTACACTAACTAGCTAAAAGAATATTTACAATACTTTTACGTCATTTTATGTGTATACATTCAGAGTTTTTATAAATGTTATTCGGTTTTGGTTGGGTTTTTTTCCTATATTATCTGTCAGGAATCCTCTACAAAGGGAATGGTGAAAATCAATTTATATCTCAGCAACCCCCAGTTGTTAGCAGCATTATGGGCAACGGGAGACGACGCAGCATCTCCTGTCCAAGCTGTAATGGTCAAGCTGATGGTAATAAATTGCTGGCTCCGGTTGCCTTGGCTTGTGGCATAGATGGCAGTCTGTACGTGGGGGATTTCAACTACGTCCGGCGGATATTCCCATCTGGAAATGTAACTAGTGTTCTGGAGCTCAGGTATGTCTTTTTCTCATCCTGGACTTTTGAAGTTATGAGTTACTGTGACAAATTAAAGTATTGAATAAGTTCCTGACATTGTGTAAGTTTGAGTTTGCGAATGCTTTTGGGAGCAAAACAGAAGTTGAGTCAGAAGATTTTAAAAGTATTTAAAACTTAAATGAAAGCATTTTACCCTCATAAAATATTGTAACTATGCTTATCTAAATGGGAGAATTTAATCTACCCAAAGTAATAATTCAGCAGATTTTATTTTTAAGGGTTAACATATGTGGTCAACATAAGTGGACAGTGGACAATCATTCAACACTTCACTAATGATAGATGTAAATGTTGCCTTCTTCTCTCTCGTCTTTTAACATCCTTTCTGAATGTTTGTCTAATAATGTTTTTCTGTTCTTTTTTACTTGCTCCCACCAAGAAATAAAGATTTTAGACATAGGTAAGCATTCCTTAAAGAAGATTTATATTTTTCTAACTGTTCTTCTTTCTTTTTTAACAAATGAATGCTTATAATGGGCAAGTCATTTCTGAGATGTATTACTAGAAAAGAGGAGTATTTTTCAAAAATAATGAGTTCATATGTTTTAGTTATGTCAACTGTCAGGCTGTATCGTCCTTTCTGATGAGTTCCTCTTTTCTCATCACTCTCTGTCCACAGTCAGGCTTCTTGTTATGCTTGTGTGTGCCCTCCTTTGCTGTTCCCTCATCTCTGCTCACTCCTTGCTAGCAACTCTTTTTCTGATCCTATCAAAACTCAATTATATATATATATTATATTCAAAAGAATTATATCCCTTGTGGTATCACAAAGTTGTGATTGCAACTAGATAATCATTAATCAGATACACCAAATATGATGAGAATGGCATATGAAAGTACCAAGGGAATTCATTTCATTAGCCTTTTGATGTTGAATCTTTTCAGGCTCTCATTTAACAGATTTGTTTCTTTAAAGGTGAGTTTCTTTTAATAATGGAAGTTGAAATAACAATAACACAACTCCAGGAGTTAAGATTTTAAAATACACCTAGACTCACAAAATTGTCGTAGAAACAACAGTAATCAGAGGATTGTAGTACAGCATTCATCCATCCCGGCATTGCTACAATAACGGCAAGAACAGAAGAGTAGGTGGATGCTTAGAATTGCTTTGCCACAGCAGCTGGTGCTGATAAGGAGGAATAAAACAGTCATGCTAAAATCTTGCTGCAGACATGAAACCCTACAAACATTTGTGGCAGAACTGCAAAGTATACAGCTTAGCAGGCCCACTGGTACCTTTCTCTCATTTTTTGCTGCCAATAATTTTCCTTCCTTGTTTTTAAACAAATCCCAGAGTCATATCTCTGTTGTCCTTGGTTTTTAAATTCACTTTTCTTTGGACATACTTCTGTGTGAGGAAGGGTTTTATGTTTTCAAAAATATGTTTCAGATATATAAGGCAAAAAATTCTATTACTAAATAAGGTGTCTGCATCAGTGCTAATGATCAGAACTGGTTTTTGTGTCTTTTTTCCCAGGGATGACTTGAAGGCAGTCTCTTCTGTTTGGTGGGTTTAGGGTTTCACTATTACAATTAATTTGTATGTGTTCCACCATTCTTAAAAGAATTATATCCCTTGTGGTATCACAACGCTGTGATTGCAACTAGATAGGACATTGTCTTGGCAAATATATAGAATGTGGAATAATTTTTAAAATGGGCATGTGGAATGTACAAAAAGGGATTAAAGAGTGGATGCATATTGAAGTTTGTTTTGCTGTGATTTAGTAGCACCACCCTCTCCTGCCTCTGGCAGAACTGTGGTCACAGCCTCAACTGCAGTGTTTCAGAAACTGGATCCCTGCATGTAAGAGAAGTTGGTGAGGGAGAATACTGAAGCTTTTCTGTTTTATTCATGTCTAAACATGCAGAGGCTCCAGGTAGCAAAATTGCAGTCATACCAAACAAATTAGTGTAGCAGCATGGGCCCATATAGCAGCTGTGAAGTGGGGGTTCCTCCTGGGGCAGAGGGAGACGTCGAAGACTGTGGAGAACTGTCTCTGTAGGAGCAGTTGTGGAGCCAGTAGGCAGGAGGTGTGGAGCCCACTGTGCAGCCCAACACAATTTATTACAAGTCTGAGTTTTCTCTCACATCATACAACATTTTCCCAATGTCCACTCTCAGCCTTAGAGATTGCTGATGAGAGACTTCCTAAGCCAAGAGTGGGATCTTTATGCCTAATATCTCCTGGCAGCTTTTTATTTTATTAATTTAGCTGCCTTTTATTTAAGATGTGTAAACTTTCAGGATCCACCAAATCCTCTTGCCATGGGCTCTCCAGCTAAGGACACACTGTGAGACCAAATACCTTCTTTTGGCTGCATGAATTTGTGCAGAGTCCTGTGAAATGCTGCAGAGGGAAGCACATCTGTCTGGCCTGTAAGAGGAGAAGGGAGCAAATGTCCCGTTTCACTGGCAAGCCTTTCAGACTGCTGAGGAGATTTCTATTTAAACTGCAGTTTGGAAAAAAGCCCTCAACAGACCACTTTGCAAAAGATAATTGCTAAGTATTAGAAGAAAATGCCCTAAAAAATGCATTCCCTAAGTGAAACTACTGAATGAGGCTAAATGCTAGTTCAGATCTCTTGTCTATTCAAGCATTCACCTTTCCTGGCCTATAAACACAGTGCTTCAGCACAGTGTGATGTGTCTCCTACCTCAAGAAGCCTGTACTCTATTTTATAGAGAGAGAATGCAGATCAAATTTCTCCTCTCATGTACCAGTGACCTCACATTTTTTCAGTCTCAAAGCTGAAATGATGTCTTTATACACACTGCTGCCTGTGGGTGATTAATGCTGATAGACATGCATGGAAGAAGTCATATTTAGAAGGACTTTGAAGACAGGGAGGTCTTTTGTAGGCTATGGCACTATCCCAAATCTATAGAGAGCCAGAAAAAAAAGCCTAACAAAACATAAAAACAGCTTTGAGGGGATATATGGTTTAGAGGGCACATAGTGAAGGCAAGAGGGACAGGGACTGAAGCAGGAGGAGTATTTTCAAAAAATCTGTATGTGGAGAATAGTCCAGGTGATCCGACAACAGTAGAAGAATTAAAAGATCGGCCTAAGCAAGATAAAAGCAAAGGGAAATAGATTGTTACAGCTCTGTGCATGTGTGTGCACACTTTCAATTCAAAGCACTTACTATTATTCAGCATAGACAGAACAAGTTAATTTTTAGACATTTGTCTTCACAGGAGCCAGTGTGGGTTTGTAACTCCATGTTTTGCAGGCTACTGAAAGTGATTAGGCAATACTGAATGAGTCAATAAGTCACGGGCTGGGGATTTTATTTCTTTGCATTTGTTGTTATTGGTAGAAGGCAGAAGCTTAATTTCATTTCAGGGTACAATGAAATTGCATAAACTCTGCAGCTTTCCAGCTGCTGGCTGCTTATGCCTGTACTATTTTTGAGATCTGCATAGTGCTCATGGATGTTTTCTGGCTAGAAAACAAATGTAGTTTTCACTTGACATTTATTCAGTTCCTCGAATTGTGCCTTTCTCCCATCAATTCTTGGGGGTCTCTATTGGCTAAAGCCTCCTCAGCTGCGCAGCCTTCACCTGAAAAGAAATGCTGAGGTTAAGCCTGTTGTATCAGCTCAGAAAAGAGCCATTAGGCATCTACATATGGCAAGCTGGAGAGTTTCTATTCATGCAGTAGTAATATCCTGTGCACTTCCACTCTCTAAGAAAATACATTTAAATTATCAGGTGTATTTTTTTTTTTGTTTGATGAGGATACGGTACTTACCGTGAGAACTCATTCCATGATTTCTTTTTTGTTGGAATTAATTAGAATGTACATCTTCATATTTATGAAGAAAAGAGCTTTAAAATTTCATTTTGGAAATAAATAATTGTGTTAGGCATAAATTACTTACTTTTTGATTTGATGACTTCTTATTCCAATGGATGAAAAATATGATTGAGGTAATGTTAGATGGGTTGAAGAGAAGTACTTTAATTTAGATTTCAGTAGTGTAAGGAAGAACTTTATTTTAAATTACAATGAAATAAAATTTAATTGCACATTTCACATCTTGCAATGTGTTTGTATTTGAAGTGTTTGCAAAGTTTCTTAAAGACCAAAGTAATCATGTAAATGGGTATAATTTAATTTGCAGTCTATGGAGGTGTAAATAATTCGTACACTACATAGTGATCATATTAAATGATCGCTGCATAAATTAAGGTTTTGAAAATACCTTCCAACTATTTAGCACATTGGCAATAATAGATTTGTAACAGACAGAAATTTAAAGTAAGCCTGCATTTGATTGTTTTCAGACATGCTGTACAATACTCAGTGCAACAGCAGAGCTTTTAAAGAGGTGCTAATCACTGTGTATTTGATTTCATTAGTCTGTTTCACTTGGTTTCTTTCGTTCTGAACCAACATGTCAAAAGTCTTAAAACCAAATAAAATCCTATTTATGCAACACATTTTTTTCTGTGTTTTTGTAATTGGATGGCTATAAAAATCTGTCCCTGCTAAAAGACATAATTTGTTCACAAGTTGTTCCTGTTGGTCTCTGTTGCATTTTCCAAGTGGCAGTACATAAAAATGTGTTACATTAGCACAGTTACGTATTTACAAAACGTGAAGTGTAGCATTCTGTGAACAGATGTTTGGCTACCACCAGACTGGTAGATCTGTTTAAGCAGCGCTTTTGCAAACATCAGAAGTGACTGTTCTGACACTCTGCTTCAATCCATGAGGGGAGCATCTGAAATTACCTCATGTATTTACATGACCTTATTTCAGCTCTTCATGCCATAAATTAGGTCAGGAATCCCAACTGCAGTGGGTTAAGTTTCTACATCATAATATATCAACACAAAAGGTAATCTCCAGGGCTGTTTTTTTCACCAGCAGGGAAGAAAAGACAGTAATTCTCAATTATGTGGCACCAGTGGAGAGGCAAAATGTACGGTTCTGGGAAAATGGTTAGCAATATATATTTTCACTGTAATAAAGACTGTGCTGGCATAGTTAGCGTTTTTCTGCCAATGTGTACAGTTACTTGAAATATGACTCTGACTTAAGAGGAATGGAAAAGCTCTGCTTGGTCTCTGGTGGAAGAGATGACATTTCCTAATGTGTTAAATCATGCATATCACACATTTGAAAGCAGCGGATTAAACAAATACTTATGAATGATGTCTTATCTCTTTCCTGTGAACTCATCATTCAAACTCTGTCTTATCTGTTTAGGAATTACATAAACCATGAACCCCAGCAGCCTTTTATAAATTATAATAAAACAGATAGGATAATACTAACAAAGTGTGAGTGAGGCCTGGGCTTCTGCTGCAAAATTTGGGACTAGATCAAGGTTCCCAGAACTCTCAGAAGGTTTTAAACTCCAGTATTTTGATTTGGCCTATTATAGAGACATTTGCAGTCTCTAGTGAGAGCCTGAACTGGCCTGGGAGCATCAAAGACAAAATGGACCATCTTTTCCCAGAGGATTAATCTAGATGGGGCTGTCTGTGACACAGATGAGAAACGTGGACCAAAACAATTTTGGGGCCATGACCTGTGCTACCTATGCATGGAGCATCACCATTGACTTTAACTCTGTCTGCATTACTGCACACTGAGTAGGAACTAAACCATTTTCTCCTTGATCCAGTGTTAGGTGCAATTAACTACAGCATATGCAATGTGTCGTTCCGTTTTGCAGCAACAACCCAGCTCACAGATACTACCTGGCAACTGACCCCGTGACGGGAGATTTGTACGTTTCTGACACAAACACACGCAGGATTTATCGGCCCAAGTCGCTCACTGGTGCCAAAGACCTGACCAAAAACGTTGAGGTCATAGGAGGAACAGGGGAGCAGTGCCTGCCGTTCGATGAGGCAAGGTGTGGTGATGGAGGCAAGGCTGTGGAAGCAACTCTCATGAGCCCTAAAGGTAAAAACAGTTCTCCCTCTGTAACTTTCAGAATAATACAGAAGTTCAGAGCTGGGGGCATGATCATTTTTAATTACTGAATTCAATAATTGGCTCAAAAATTGGGGATTTGAGTAATTTTTTTTACAAGTAAAAAGTTTATAGAGGAAGAGAGCTACAGGGGACTGATTTTTTTGAAATCAATTAGGGTTGATTTTTTAGGAAGTATTTGGCTTGAGTGGTTATTGAGCATTTTTAAACACTCAATAAGAGCATTTGATTATGTGTTTGGCAGGCAGCAGTGAATATCTAAAATGAGCATTGCTTTTGGTTCCATTTATCCCATGTTTAAAGTTAACTTAAAAGCTAGTCCCTTCCCAACACACAAAAGCAAATGAACAGCAAATGCAATCAACAGTAGTAGATTTCATGCTGAATACTGGTTTGTCATGCAAAATACATTAACAAGCTGTATTACTACTTACTGTCTGAGACCAGATTTTCTGCCTTCAATTTCCACTAGATACATGCTACCTATACCCTTAGTTGTGAATAATATATTCACTGGTAGTACAACAAAAAAAACCCTAATTTTTATTTGCTTCACTGAAGGAATAGCAATAGACAAGAATGGGTTAATCTACTTTGTTGATGGGACCATGATCAGAAAAGTGGATCAGAATGGAATAATATCGACTTTGCTTGGCTCCAATGACCTTACCTCAGCACGACCTCTCACCTGTGATACCAGCATGCACATCAGCCAGGTACTTTTCAGTTGCTGCTAACTTGGAAAGCTGAGCTGGGGATAGAAACTGAAATGCAGCTTTCCTGCCCCTCTAAATAAAACTGGGTGGAGTGTGATGGATATTTAACAGCAGGTTTGGGGGAGAAAGCAACCTGTTCTATGGGTATGAATTGCACTGTATTCTGTTAGCTATAAATGCTGCTGTATTCAATTTTTCTGCCCATAAAGTTCAGTTTGGTTTAGAACAGCAAAACTATCAGCAGGAAACATTAAGCTTGGTAGTAAATACTGGCAGAATGGCATATCTGTTAGAACTATCTTGGCATGTTGATGTTTTCTGAATTGCTGGCATCCTTAGCTTACTAGAATGAATGAAAGGATTGACACAAAACCCCTGTATTTTTCTATTTGTCTTAAAAACTTGTGTAGGTAAGAAGGGACATGTCAGTAGTGGTATGTTCCAGAAATGGAGTACAGTGTTTCATAATCTGGAATGTAGTACGTTATTTTTGCTACTACAAGAATAAAAGATGAATATTGTTGACAAGTATTTTGACATTGATATCTGCCTCTATAGTTATTTACGCATTTGTGATACAGAAAAGTATTGCATTTATTGGAGGGGAAACTCAGCCTGTAGTGTATTATAGTTTCAATGCAACTGGCTTTCTTTTCAATAAAGTGAATGCCTGAATATTGTTCCCCTGGCCTCCCTGAAAAGCTTTCGTTTGCTGCATGTATTCAAGCAAGATCTTCAGTTTGTGATTACTTACAGCAGTGTCTAAAACTGAAGGTTAATTAATTCATTTAATCTGCACCAGTTAACTGTGTAACAAAACACTTCTATGTGTTTAGGTTCGTCTGGAATGGCCTACAGATTTAGCTATCAACCCAATGGATAACTCCATTTATGTTCTGGATAACAACGTGGTTCTGCAGATCACTGAGAACCGCCAGGTTCGCATTGCTGCGGGGAGGCCGATGCACTGCCAGGTGCCCGGGGTGGAGTACGCGGTGGGCAAACACGCGGTGCAGACCACGCTGGAGTCGGCCACCGCCATCGCCCTGTCCTACAGCGGGGTGCTTTACATTACAGAAACTGATGAGAAAAAGATCAATAGGATAAGACAGGTCACAACTGATGGAGAGATCTCTTTAGTTGCT
This sequence comes from Hypocryptadius cinnamomeus, assembly GCA_013400635.1. Classification (NCBI taxonomy): domain Eukaryota; kingdom Metazoa; phylum Chordata; class Aves; order Passeriformes; family Zosteropidae; genus Hypocryptadius; species Hypocryptadius cinnamomeus. The sequence goes on from VYZP01033767.1 coordinate 19,494, forward strand.
GGAATACCCTCGGAGTGTGATTGCAAAAATGATGTTAACTGTGACTGTTACCAAACTGGAGATGGCTATGCTAAAGATGCCAAACTCAATGCCCCTTCCTCCTTAGCTGTGTCTCCAGATGGCACCCTGTATATTGCTGACCTGGGAAACATTAGGATACGGGCTGTGTCAAAGAACAAACCCTTAATGAATTCAATGAACTTCTATGAAGTTGCTTCTCCAACTGACCAAGAGCTGTATATCTTTGATGTCAATGGCACTCACCAGTACACCGTGAGTTTAGTCACCGGGGACTACCTGTACAATTTCAGCTACAGTAATGACAATGACATTACTGCGGTAACAGACAGCAACGGGAATACTCTTCGGATCAGGCGGGATCCCAACCGAATGCCAGTAAGAGTGGTCTCTCCTGATAACCAAGTCATCTGGCTGACCATAGGCACCAATGGATGTTTGAAAAGCATGACTGCACAAGGGCAGGAGCTGGTCTTATTTACCTACCATGGCAACAGTGGACTTCTGGCAACTAAAAGCGATGAGACTGGATGGACCACTTTTTTTGAGTAAGTACATAAAATAAAAGTCAGATGCCTTATAGTTTTATTGAGTTCTACAGGACCATTTGAAATGTTTCTGGGTGAAGTAACTATGAAGTTCACCCTTGATAACAAAAAGAACAGAAAGATACTTTTAATTTCCCATGCCATCTTCCTCTGTCTTACTTGTCTGACTTCTTCTGAACATTGGGTCTGAATAATTTTGAATTCATTATTTTGAACTTCAGTTTTATATATTGAAATAATAGTAAGACAACATTTCACTCTTGTCAAGAAATTTGTAACTCAGACAACCATGGGTTTGTAGATTTGCATCAAGAACTAGATTTTCATTCCACTTGCTCATTAGATTGACATTCTTCTGCTGCAAATACTGACAAGAAATTTGTCTTTGCAGCTCTATTTTTTTTTTTTTAAGCAATAGTATTTCTGCATGGTCTTTTGCCCAAAAATAACATCTGGGTGGGTAGTAAAAGGTTGTGTTTCACTGAGTGGCAAGTACAGAGGAAGGATCAGCACAGCAGACTTTCACACAGGTGGACCCAGTTGGAGGAAGCTGAGAAAAGAAATGTGGGCCATGGGTTTATTCCTGTAGGAATGAACTGAAAACACACAAACAACCAGCACCATGTCGTGTACAGGTGCAAGCACAACAGCAAGAGGTATTACTGGAACAGTAGGACTTGTAATTTTACCAACCTCAGAAAAAATCTTTTCAGTGAATTGCTTTAGCCTGTGTTACACTCATTAAGTCATCAATGCCTGTTCATAACAGACAGATTAGCAAAGTGTTTTACAGAATCCTCAATTATATTGACTAAGGAAGGTCATGACAATTTATAGATAAACTAGTAGAGCCAGAGAATTCACATACAGGCTTTATCGGCAACTTCATCTCCAAATGGCCTGAACTGCCAACTGATATGCTAAGCAAAACATAACAAAAATGCAGCTTAAAACAGAAACCATTATTTCAAAAAAGGTCAATGTAGAATTAACACAGATTTTTTTCAGTTGTCTCTGCCAGCTGGAAAAATATGTGTATTTTTAACTCACATAAAAGACATTATGAGGTTGGGTAAGAAGGTATGTATGAAGGAGTGGAAGATGTAGTGTTAGTGTGATAAGTAAAACTGTTAAGAGGCCTCTAGTTGAACTATTCAGGATTACAAAGGGCATCATGAAAATTCAGTAAGTCCCTCTTCTTTTTATTTCCCCCTCTTCTTTTCTCGTATCTTTATGATGAAATGCAGTAGCAACCGCTGCCAAGGTCAGGGCTTAAAAAAAAGCTTTCAATTCAACACACATGATAAAGAAAATAAAGTGCCGGTGTCAGGCAGTGGCAGCAAAGCCAAACATCTGTGTTCTGAGATAACTTCATATTTCTGTCAGTATACATTTGGCTGAGGCAGTGTGCAGGAGGACTCTGAGCACCTGTATCTACTCTCCAGCCTTTACAGATGTCCATCAGAGACACAAGAGCAGCAGGTGCTGCTTCACTGCATATTGTGTCCTGAAGTGGAGACAGGGCTAGAAATGCTGATCCCTGACAAAGACAGCAGGTGGGATGGTACTGCTGCCAGTTTTAAGGTATTCTTACAATAATCTGTAAATTGGCAGGGCTTTGGTAGCGGGCACCTTCCCAAAGCATTAGCACACATCTGTAATATTTAATTGTGCTTTGGTGCATCTGCTGCGTATCTTTTTAGGTCCTGCCAAGAGGACACAGAAACACAGCGAGGGTACACAGAGGAATGAGAAAGTGTTTGATTGGGAGGGCAGGTGTTCTCCTTCTCTTGAGTTAGTCCTGTCCTGTATACTGAGAGACCAAAGCACAGCTTTAGGTGGGCTGGGAATAGCCATCCATTTCCACAGAGTAAAGTCAGTGTTGAACTGTGACAGACACAGCCACTTGTTTCCAATAGGCAAGCTGGGCAGGACAGTCAGTTTGGGGGACAGTGAAGTCCCGTACAGAAATGAAGGCATCTGCTGGGTACAGCAGGCAGTTTTAATCATGCTGGCATTCATACTGGCTAATTGAGGACCTAGAGTTTTAATCAGGGCAGTAATTTCTCACCATGTTGGCTGTAGTTTCTGTGTAGCCTGCTGTGGTGTACTGCAGTAGCTGGTGGCTCCTAAATGTATCTTAATGGTGTCTGCCTGATCACAAAAAAATTGGATATTATATTCACTGTTGAGTGGGTGATAGGTCTGTAGTTTTCATCATAGGAAGAATTTAGGGTACTGTGTGTCATGAAGTACACAGCTATTTCCTGACTCTGTAAACAGCCATCTTTCACACCTGATCTGCTTTCATGCAGAGTTTCTGGTCTGAGTTAGGTTATGTCCAGCTGACTTACAGAGAGCCCAAAGGGCAGGCTATTCCCCTTAGTAACTATTAGTATTATTTCCAAGCTGCTGCTTATGCACTTCCTAAACAATTACCTCCAACCAATGTCTCGTTAGAATTCCCAAGCTGAAGTAATTATAGAAAAAGCTAGGCAATTTCACCCTCCCAAATTTGCAAGTGTGTGAGGCTTTTGCAGAAGCAAAGATATTTATCTCCTCCCTGTAGCCATGGTGAAACAGTAATCTGTTTAATTGCAACAAGGAAGATGCAGATCAGACATTTGGAGGAACTTCATGGTGAAGATTTTGGAGCCCTGGAGCAGACAACAGTGATAGTGACCCCTTGCCCTTCATAGACTGTCTTTAAAAACAGATCAGACATCTTTCAGGACCAATGCAGGAAGAACAGATCCTGCCCTGGGGTAGAGGTTGGACTGCATGACCTCTCAAGGTCCCTTCCAGTAATGTTTTCTATGATGCTCTGTACAAGTTAAAACCAAAAATAAAAAGTCGTACTGGTTATGTAAAGCCACAGGGAATAAGGGGCAGGAGGAAGGCGCTGTGTTATTTTTCTTGCCAAAACAGCATTCTCAAAAACATCCATCAGTCATCATAGCTGCTTGCTTCTTTTGAACATAAAATCCCCATGCACCAAATCTATGTCTGTATATTTCCCTTTTGAAGGAAAAAATAATTGTGAACACAACTCTTGCCATTTTTTATTATAAGATCAAGTGTTATTGTGACTTTTTTGGTGCTCATGATTTGTAACATTAAATCTGACAACGCTGGACTTCGAGAGGCTTCTGCTACTATTGCCAAAAGAGATGGAGCCCGTGAATCATCACAGAAGAGTTTGTGTGGGGGTGACATGATGTACAAGGGTGTATCTCTCTCAGCTTCTGCATATTCATGTTTGTGGGTAGTGTGGGCTAAAACATTACCAGGTGAAATGTTTTCTGTTGAAAAAAATGAAGCCTTGTTAAAATGCAAAGGTATCCCTCAAACATCGAGTGAGGAATAAGAAATTGTGAAAAGAAATAATTCTGGCTTCATAGCATAATGTTTCAACTTCATTGCTGAATGCATTTTCTTTTAATATCACAGTTAATTTGTGTATTTTATTTACTGTGTTACTCAAATTCTCAAAATATTTTGAGAAAAGGATAGAATTTATATTCCATGGTGAATCCAGACTTTCTTCCCACTCACAGTTAAAAATGTTCAACTGTTTGAATGTCCAGTGGACCAGAAATGTCTTTTGTCAACTAGTTTTGAGTATAGCTGGGTTTTTTCACCTTTCGATTGTCACACAGCTGTTTAAGTGGCCAAAGGAAAAATATTGTGCATTCAGTAATAAAAAGTTCAGCCTTAGTACCAACTCAGAAATAGCTTTGTTAACTATTCTCCTGTGCAAGTCTGGTTGTAGAAGAGGAGCATGGATCTAAATAACTTATTTCAGCTGAGTTCTCAGTGGTTTGAAAGCAGGTTTATGAAAATGATTCAATCTTTCTTTTTTCCTTTTCAGAACTTTTCAGTACAAAGGGGAAATATTTGCAAAAACATTGCATCCCAAAAATTGGCAATCACTGCTCAGGCACATACTAAAGCATTTGGTCTTGTTTCTTTTCATGGCTTTTTTCCACAGTTTAAATCACACTAATATCAGATCCAGAAGAAATTTACTTCTTTATTTACTTTAGCCTGGACACTAATTAATCTATAGTTTGTTTTATTTAGTCTCTTCTTTCCCTGAAGAAGGGAAGGACTGACACACAAGAATTTTTTTCTTTACGTTCTTTTTTGTTTTTACAGTGAAATTGTAAGTCCTAGCTTGAATTACTTAGGATATAATATAATCTGTTTTCTTTGTTTACAGAATTGGGGAATTTTTAATATCTTCATGGCAAAAAGGATTTGTAAAATTCTATTTTGCTAAGGGTTATAGTGTACTGATCAAAACTGACACTTCATATTTCAGAAATGTGTACTTTATTTAAAGCACTGTTGCTCAAATTCATAGTAACTGTTAACTGTTTCCAGAGGTCCAAAAACTTGCTGAATAAAAATTTTGTTAACAGAGCATTTACAGAAATGATTGAAAATGCATGCATACTAAAAAACCAATGGAGCCATATGAAGCTAAAAGTTGCCCAGAATAGGTTTTATAATGAAATTATAATATTAAGCAAGGTATAAGAGTAATCAGCCTAATCAAATTCTCTTACAAAATTCTGAGGTATCTGAGCTGGAAACTATTAACTATAACTGCTTATTATGTATGCATAATATGAACATTTAAACAGATAAATCTTAAAAGTTAAACTAATTATCTGCATATTAGCATTTTGGAAGTGACACTTCCTAGCTAGCCTATATGGCATTATTTCTATGCAGCAGCTTCCATTCTGACTTTACATACAGATAGCTAAGCCAGGTGCACAAAAAGAGCGTTTTCTTGTGACCTAGGTTTTGAAATACCAGAAGCAAATGCCCAAAGTGCCTGGCAGGTGCCCCTGTGCAATCGCCCAGCCCCCAGCCTGCAAGGTCTCTATCAAAGCCCTGGCATTCCAGCAGTTGCCAGGCAGGCAGCCGTGCCAGCCTGTGGCTGCTTTGTGCTCCTTGGGCTGCGTGAGGAGCTGGCAGAGGCTGCTGTGCCAGGGAGAATCCCTCCAGCACAGGCAGCCGGCAGCCAGGGCTGCAGGCTGTGCGTGCCGGGGAGCGCTGGGCACCGTGCCCGTCTCTCACAGACACCGAGTCCTTCCCTTCAGCTGCCGTGGGACAGGTCCTGGTCAGCCCGGTGTGGGGCAGCTGGGATCATCTGTCCCTCTGCAGTCACAGCCCGGGTGCTTCTGCAGGCTCCTCTGTAAAAATACAGGTGCTCCTTCCCCCCTCAAGCTCTTCTGGAAGATTGAGGCTGCTTGTGCTCTCTTAGACATGAAGTAATCCCAGTAGCCACTGTTCCTTATCTCTTCTCAGCCTTGTCTCATTTTTCTTCCTCTTCTTTTAGAAGCAGTATCAGCAGGCAGAGATCTGTTCCAGACTAAGGTGGCTCCTCCGTTCTGGAAATCCACTGCCTTTCTTCCATTACTCCATTTTGCTCTCCAGACCTCCTACTACGTTTCCTTACTTTCCTACCTTGTATCTTGCTCCTTTCCACGTCTCCCATTATTTCCCTAAGGTGTGTTTGACTTTCCTGCTTTTTTCTTTCCCAGCAGTGAATTTCTTCGCAGTCCCCTGTTGTATCTCTTGACAGTCCATCCGATGTTTCCCCCGACACTTCATGCCCTGAGCTCATTTGTCTTCTCCTTCCCCTCCTCTCCCTCCCACTCAATCCTTGTCTTCAAGGCAGTGCAACAGGAAGCAAAGAGAGTGACATTAGCAGGCACAGTTCTTAAAGTTTACTTTGCTCCCACAGTTAAATTAATGAGCTTTCCAGCTATTCTGGAAAGGTGGTGAAATCATGCAGAATGTGAAATCCTTACAGTAATTTATGGACTCTAGAGAATCACAAGCAAAAATCTATTTTCACTGTATGCTGCAGAGTTTGCATATTATGCTTTTATTAGCAATGCATTCAGTGCTGTGGTTTCCCTAAAACTCTGTGATACAGAGTCAGATATTGCCTCTGGCTTGGACTTGTTTAGTTTCCCCAAGTACCGGGCACATCATCTGTAACTGTCAACAACTGGCAACAGAGAATAGAGTGTTTTGCAGTTTTTCTTTTGCTTCATCTTAATACATTGCCTGACTTGGAAATAGTGAAATTTGGCCATGAAAAAGTCTATGGAACTTACGCTGAAATGCAAGTATTTAATTTGATCAGATTTAAAAAATGATACCCTAATAGTAGTGTCAGTTCATTTGCATTTTTACTGTATATTAAGATGTTCAAAATCCAGTTTTCATAATTACTATTTCTGTACCATTTCAGGTAACATTTGTGGGGGTTATTTTCCTGTAATATTTGTGTTTCTGTTTGTGCTCATTTTTCTATCCCATTTATACTTCAGTACTATGAGTATCTAAAAATGCCTAGGGTTCTTGTTACGTTCAGGTTTGGGGCTTTCATTCTAATTTGATTCTGCTTTCTTAGAAATACCAGAACTTTGTACAAAATTGTAATCTGGATTTTTTTATCACTATTAAACAACACTATCTGAATGTCCTTGGTATCATAGTGCTTTTTAGGTATTTTTATCCTTTTGCTATCAACAACCTTTGGTACCTTCTGCTTTTATTGCTGCTGCTTCTTGCTTCATCAATATAAAATGTAGTGGCTATAAAATAATTAACCATATTCCTTTAGGCATTTTTGTTTAGCCAATTACCATGTTCTTGCATTGACTTTTGTGGAATCACGCGAGCCTTTGATTGCAAACTGTGACATACAAGTGCAATGTCTTTAATCTTCACATACTGTATATACTCAAGCAACAAAAAACATATTCTTCTCATTTTTAATTGTTTCCAAATTGTCTTTTTGGGAATATTTTTGAAATAGCCAGTCCTTGCATAGGTGCCTCTGGATCCACATTGCCTGGCACAATGCAGCATGCAATACAGATATTTCTCTCTTACAGCATATTTGCTTCTCCTCCTCTCAATATCACACAAACTGAATATCTAGTAGCCATAACCCTCTCTCCCATCTTCATGTAGACCCATGGAGGCAAGGCTGGCCTCTCTATTCAAACAAGCTCAGTATGCCCACTACCCAAAGAGAACTTGTAGGGAAAAATATCAAGCTGACATATTTAATTTGGTGTTTTTTAAAACTTTACATTGACTACATCAACAGTGCACAAGTATGTAACTGTTTCGTGCAACATGCAATTTCTGAGAGGAACTTAGTGATGGCTGTGCTTGCTGACAGGACTTACCATGTTTCTTCTTAAGATAAATCATTCAATACATTTTTTAAATTTCTATCTTCAGCTTTAGAGGTGATTTCTCACAGTTTTCTAAACCAGAACTGTAACTCAGTGTTACAGTAACTGTCATAATACAACATTATATTATTTAGTCTTATAAGACTTGTGCTAACATTGGAGCACAAACTTGCTGTTTCAAACTCATCCTGCTTAACAAAAAACAGCCATGTTAAAAACAATCCATTAATATATAACATTAGATACAAACATGAAATCTTTTTAAAGAATTGCAGTGTGTCCCCAAATTGCCCTGATAGCAGTAGTATGTCTCATCTAATAGACATTTACCCATTTCTTCATTCTTGAATGTTACTGTTTCTTCTCCTTAGAACTCGGCTACATAATAAAAGCAGACCTGAGAAGCCAGTGAATAGATAATAATATCAACATCAGAATGCTGAAGACACATAGCAATATTATTACATGTTTCATGTACGAAAAAGGAAGAATTGCTTTGATTTCTGTCAAGAAAGTCAGCATGTGATGTCTCTGGTTTCAGAAAGCACTTAGAAGTAAGGATAGATCCACAAAATACACAGTTTTGTTTGTATAAATGAAATAAATGTCCTGCACTGTCAATCCACTCAGGTCTGCCCAGGCTTCTGAAAGCATCTGTCTCACTTCTGCTTTATGAAGGACTTCACAATACCATTTGTTTAGTTATTGACATGTTAATAATCTTGTTCCATGTTAGTTTTCTTTGTCAAACAGAAGTAAGGGAGGCTAGAATCAAGCCAGCTCACCCTCCTTCACACTCCCTTGGCAGGGAAGCTGCTGTGGTGAGGGTGGAAGGACAGCTCAGGACTGCATGTGGGAACGCTCATCTCTGTTTTCAGTCATGCTGTATTCAAATGTATTTTCAAGCCCCATCAAGGGATTTGGTCTTGCTTCCAGTGAGGCCAGACTGATCAGCTCTCTAGGAAGCCTTCAAGGGACACGCATTTTAAAGCCTTACCTTTGGAGGCCCCTCCCAAGAAGGGGAAGTCTCTCACTTCTGAAGCCTTCATTAATTGGGTATGACTTGTACTCTGAAGGAATAAGGTTGTTATTCTAAATTAACCACAGAGCTTGATTCTAACAATTGTTGTTTACTATCTTGGTATTCCACTGCCCTAAAAGAAAAGAAAATACACCCATATAATTTTGTTTTCCTGTTACTAAATTTGCTTTTCAAACATAATGTAATTTAATAAGTTGATTTGTCCACTTTTTGTGACTCTGTAAAAACAGCTTTGTTGAGTTTTTACCTTTCAAAATAGAAATTAAATTAAATTAAATCCCCACCCAACCACCAAATAAGAATTAAGGGGAAAAAAGGCAACATTACAGCTTATTCTGTGAACAAAATGTCTGACCAAACAGACCAGCCTTACATCCTTTTTTCACTAAAGGCCTGTACACTCAGCTCTGACAGTGTAAGCAGACCTTACAGCTAGGAACAATATGTCACACAAAGTATATATACACCAACATTTCTCTTAGTTGAAAGGCCATACTCTGGTATTTATATCCACAAGGCACACAGTTTATTTGTGCAGTAATAGATGAGCTAAAAAAGTGGGGGAGGTGACACACAGACAAGGCAGCAGATCCAGAATCCTTCCTCTGTGCATCCCACAGGGCTCAGGGGCAGTGAATTCCCATTACAGGGAAGTCGAAAAATGAGGGATGAGTGTTGAGGTCCTGTAGATAACAGCCTAGCTACTGTATTTAGTCTCATCTTCATAAGAACAAGCCCCCTTGAGTTGCTCCTGAATTGGCTGCACTCACTTTGAAGTAGTGTGAGCTGCTGAGGTACACCCCAGCCTTGGGAAGCTGCTTCATCCCTAGCAGTGCCTCTCGTGTAAGCCACACTGCCTGCACCCCAGTGCTCCCAGTGCACCCCTTCCCCAGGCACGTGCCCTGGAGCTGTTCTTCCTGCTCTTCAGAAAGCAGTGGCTGCATTAACACTGCTCACAGTTCCTGTGCATGGAGGGTGCATGTCAGATACGAGTTGGGAGAGACTCCTTGGTTTTGTGGCTCCTTACGAGAATATAGGTGGCAGGTGTTTGCTGCAGTCAGCACCACATGGAGGACTGCTGTACCTTACAGCAGTGAGTGAGAAGTTTGGCAGCAGTCTGGCAAAAAGTAAAGCATCCCCGGCATGGTAAATTCATGCCTTGCTTCTTTCTCCACAAAGAACCGCTCCCCCAGAATACCTGGCTCCAAATACCTGGAAGTCATTTCGGATTGGGCTGTGAAAGTGGTCAATCTTACACGGCACAAGCACTGAACTCAAGCTTGTTTGTCTGGTTGTGCAATGAAGTGGAAAATGAGCATCAAAACTTTCTCATATGGAAGTGAATGAGCTATCATGGGAAAAGGTGTTGATTCATTCCTTTGAGCTCCCTTTCAACAGACACATTTCCTGCAGTGATTCTCGTTTAGAGTGTGCCTGTTGTTTTGCAGATGAGTTATGGCTGTCAAGAAAGGCCTATTTAAGTGAATTGTTCACGTCTGGTGTGCTGAATGTCGGTTTACAAAAAAAGACTGAAAACTGTCCTTTTAACATTATGACAAAATAGACACACCAAATAAAAAACCTCAAGAGCTGCAGTTATAACAGGAGAAGGTGAAAAGAGAAATTGCCAATCACTTTCCAGCTGAGGAAATCTCTTCATTAAACCTGGACTAAAAAATTCGTCCTGACCACGTTGCTAAGATAAATGACCATTACCTGAATTATTTAACCAGCTGTGCAAACAGTTTTATAAGACTTCCCCAGGTGAAAACAGAGTAAAGACCCTTTCCCTGTGGAAAAGCCATCAGATGAAGGCACAGGAAAAGCTGGAGTTGTCTGACAGTAGGTTGGACAGGACAGATAAATGTAGCTGATACTAATACTTTTAATGACCTTCTGTGGTTTTGTGAGTTTGCATTTTCTGCTCAAATTCCATTAAAAAACAAGTAGGCATATAAATTTCTGTCCAGAATTGGGATTCTGGCTGTAGTTTAATTTAGCTCTTTCCTAGACTCACTCCTGGACCTATTTTCTATAATTCCTGCTTATCCACTTTTTTTTCAGAGCTAGGCACAACAGAAGGGAAAAGAAAAATATAAAGGGACAGTTGAAAGGAAAAATGAGAGAGAGAGGGGAAAGGAATAAAGCAGGAAAGAAAGGGAAAAGAAAGGGAATTTTTTTTTCATGTCTTTAGAATTCTGTAAGATTGGAAAGAATATTGATTTTTTTTTTCATAAAATCATAGAATATTCTGAGTTGGAAGGGACTCACAAGGATCATCAATGTCCAGCTCCCAGCCCTGGCCCTGCACAGAACAGCCCCAAGAGTCACACCACGTGTCTGAGAGTGTTGTGCAAACAATTCTTTAATTCTGTCAGGCTTGGTGCTGTGACCACTTCCCTGGGCAGCCTGTTCCAGTGCCTGACCATCATCTAGATGAAGAACCTTTTCCAATATAAACCATATCCAGCATAAACCTCCCCTGACATGGCTTCAGGCCATTCCCTCAGGTACTGTCACTGGTCACCACAGAGAAGAGATCGGTCCCTGCCCCTGCACTTCCCTCATGAGGAAGCTGAGACCACAATGAGGTCTCCCCTCAGCCTCCTCTTCTCCAGGATGAACAGACCAAGTGACCTCAGCTGTTCCTCATATGGCTTCCCCCCAAAGCCCTTCACCATCCTCGTGGCTCTCCCTTGGATGCTCTCTAATAGTTTATATCATTCTTACAGTGCAGAGGGGCAATCCCCTCCCTTGCCTGGCTGGTGATGCTGTGCCTGATGCACCCCAGGACATGGTTGACGCTCCTGGCTGCATTTTTGCTCATGCTCAACAATATTCCAGATAAGAAAAAAAGGAAAAAATGCTATCACTTCTTAGATAATAATAAAATAAAATTTTTTAAATCCACTTGTCATAGTTTACAGGCTACTAATATATATCAAATATATCTAATATTGATCAAATTGTTTTGCTTCTTGTGAAGCAAAAAAAACTGTTAGGAACACATACCACCATATTCTTTATTGTTTGGTTTTTAAAAAAAAAAATTGTTCTATCTCCAAAAGAAGTCATAGTTTAATATTTCAGGTTTCCCAATATAATTGTAGTGTGAATTCACAAGCAAGATGCTAAACCTTTTAAGATACAAATACAGATGTATTGTGTGGAAATAAAGGAATATGTGCAGGTTATATATGAGTAGTTACGGATCCACTGAAGTGTCTGTTTCAGTCAGACTAAATAAGAAATGCAAAAAAAAAAAAAAGGAGAAATCATTTCTGTCCATGCATTTTCAGATTATTTTCACCTTTTTCATTCTTAGCAGGTTCATTCAGTCTCTCTTCAGACATATCAAAATGGGGAAAGCAATGTAAAAATTGAATAAAGGAAAAAAATGCAAAATTCATTACATTCAAGTTGAAAGTTTTTTTCTTTCTTTCTACAACCCACATAATGGTTAAAGGTGGCCAAAAATAGAGCTTCCAGTAACTTGCCATGCCCAATTTTATACCGGTGGGGGACAGGAGAGCTCCCTACAGGTGAAGAAATGCTAATGAAAGTGATGGTATATGAACTGTGGCTTCTTTCCTTTTAATCAGCATTTTGATACTGGTTGAGCATGCAGTGAAAGTGCTACTAGAGTGGCTTTTCTTTACCATCATTTTCCAACTTTGAATTCACTTTTATTTGGGAGGGACTAAACCTGCAGTGTGCTACGGAGGCTGAACACAAGTGAAAGAATGTATTTGGAAACCAAAATTCTGTCATGTTAAAGACAACACTCTTCTATGTAAATGTAGCTTAAATGGCCTTGACAAGCCAAGGGAGACATTTCATTGCCAGGTTAGGACAGATTTTTCAGCATGTTGTCAACATGGTATGCACCTAAAAAAACAACACATTGTACTCCTGAATGTCAACCTTGAACCTTCTGTTCTCACCTGCCAAAAGGCAGCACTCTGGTATAAAAGGCTTCCCATTAGTTTGAAATAAGTAGGGTAATGTTCCATAAATTTTTTAGCCACTCTTGGTAATCTGCAGAGAAAATACCTAATGTGTGTTGAGTGAAAGTATAACAGTACCTTTCTACTGTCAAAATTATACATGTCTATATTATGAAATGTATTCATGCTTCATTTCTCTATTACAGTATTCCAACTAATAGTATAACCTGTAACCAGTCTTAAATACTAAATATGCATTTGGACTGCATGTCTTGTTATCTGAAATGTGCTGGAACTGGTGTGCTTTGCTCTTCAACCTGGCATGTTTACAACAGAAAAAAAAAAATCACAGAATTAATTTTGTTGAGGGATTGTGCTGCAGAAGTCTGGGGAAAAACAGTATCAGTCATAAATTAGCAATTGGCTTTAGGTGCAGCCTTTACTCTACACTTTATTTCTACAGCTCCCTATTCTACATTGAAATAACTTCTGATATAAAACATTAATAATGCTCTGCATGTTGGGGTTGAGCTAAATGTGCTACAGACTAAGATAAAATACACTTGAGAAACAAGTCAAAAATAAAGAAAGTAGGACATTTCCATCTGTGGCAAGGCTGCAAAGTGAAGTGTCCTACATAGCCTAGAACAGAAAATGGTCTGGGAAGGCATGTAATTAAAACTCAAGGAGATGAGCAATGGAAGAGAGACTTCCAGCAGGTGAAGAGCAAAAGGTCGAGAATCTGGGAAGCAGATAATCATTATCTCTGAGAAATTCTCACTGCTGAAGTGGAAAAACTATCTGGCAGTGGCAGCTCATCCTAAGGAAGAAAAAGGATTTGATCTAAGGGGAACTTCAGCTAGCGATGGTGGCAGCTGCCCCCATTGCTGCCTTCATAGTTATTGACCAAATATGAAGATTGTTGCGTTAATGCCAACAGAAGTGAGCCAAGTGGATTAATGCACACAAGGTCACGTCCAGGGAGCAAGTTTCTGGGTTAGATTCTTGAAAAGTTTATGTGAGACTCACTCTTCAGGAATTGAAGAGGTTGGTGGAATGGCTTTGCTGTGGAGCCTGGCAAAGGAGAAAGATCAGAGGGCTCCATGGTAACACGTGTGCTTGTGTTTGGATGAAAAGATCAAAGAGGCTGTGAAATGCCAAATACAGGCACTCACCCTCTAGACTTCAGATCTCATTCCTTCTAGGGCAATTTCAATATTAGAACACTAGGCAGATAAAAAGAAATCGCTCAGTCTAAAACTGACAATCTTGGATGAATAAATTCACCTTGGCAGCAGAATGCAAGGATATTTGAATGTAATAAGAAAAATGGCCGCAGAATGCCCAAAGGTATGAGTGATGTTGCTATGGTGTGCATTGATAAGGCTTTGATTGTGGGCAAGAAGACAGCAAGTATAAAGTAAGTTTAGTATTCGAGGTACAGTGAACAAAATGAAGGACACACATAGCAATCTGTCACCAAATGGAATATGTAATGAATTGTAGAAAGGCCTATTTCCTCTTTTTCTTTTTGTTCCTGGGTATAAAAGTATGAGAAATCCTATTCTTATCTTTCACATCTCAGTCGCATTTTCTTCTTGCACTAGGATGCCTGAACCAAGCAATCATGGCTTTTAAGATTCTTTCAGCTTTAAAGTCATGTCTTTAAGAACATTAATGTGTAACATGATTTCTTGCTGGTCTTTGAACTCTCCCCCGCTGTAATATTAACTGCTTATCTCAGGCTCATGATGTGCCTTCCCATATTTGTGAAAGACGAGACCAGTTCAAGAACTATAGGCACAGTCAAAAAATAATCATGTGGAAGCAAGAATGCGTAAAAGAAGCATAGCACAGTTCAGTGCTGTGCACTGCACTAAAGCCACACACTGTGCTGAATACTACTGATGTGTAGCATTTTCCAGCTCAGGTGGTATACTGAGAAATATGGTAATTAGTTTCTCACAGATACTGTGATTAAAAGGGCAAAAAGTTCTTACAGGGAAATCTTACTGTCTGTGGCTTTAGTAAGCATTGTGTGAAATAAAGACTAGTACTCGACTACTGTAATCAAAGGATAGAAGTAATTCCCAACAAAGTAATTTGGTAGCATTTTCAAACATAGAGCAGAAAATAGAAAAGGACACTAATTGGACAATATATGCTCCCCAGGGAGTTGGAAAGGGAAGTTGTGCATGAAAATAAAATAAGTTCTTGGAACTGAGGCATGAGACTGAAGGTCATGAATAGGCTAGCAGTCACATTCATGCACAAGGAACTTAAGTATGTTTGTTTTGGTCTCCTGCATAAATGGAATATCTCAGCTTGCCAAGTCCAGTATGTGAAAAAGAACCACAATTAGGGACAGAAACACACTGGAAGAAACCCCATTATCTTGAAATGTACTTAACTTCAAAAAATAAGTTTTCTCACTTGACTTCCCTGGCTTGCAGTATGGTTTCTGATTTTTAAACATTCTTTTCTCTTGCCTGTTGCTAAATGAAAGTCTTACATAAACAAAGGAAATCAACTGTGCTAAAAGGATAGAAATGACTGTATGCAAAAAGCTGTCAAATCTACAGAGTAAGCAAACTGGAAGAAAACATTTCTTAACTTAATCCTTTCAGTTACAGCAATGATGTGCAGTACTCATGCTGTTCAGAGAAAGTTAGTGTTGTGGGTTGCAGCTGTTAGGATTAATTCTCTCATTTTAAGAAAAAGAGTTTCTGTGGCCTCGGTGATATGCTTGGGGCTTTTGGGGGTCTTTTTTTGGTTTTGCTTTTCTTTTCCAGTAGGAGCAATTTTGATGATAAATATCAGCATGAAATGTCTAGCACACTGTGAGGACCTGCAGGGTCATGTTCTAGTTACTTTAAGAGACTAAGGCGTTGTTCAGCTTCCCACTACATGGTCACAGGAGAGGGATGGAAAACTGAGAGCCAACAGGTCATAAGTGGGCATGAAATCATCCTTTGGATGCTTTTTTCTCTCCGTTGCAGCTACTGGCAGGCTATACTTCAAAACAAAGAGCTTCAGCTGAACACCTAGGCTGACAAACCAAGACTCTAGCACTGGAAGAGCTAATCTTAAAGACAAGCTTTATGACCAGAAGCTCACACAGTGCTTTACCTCTCCCTATACTGTGACCAAAATGCATGTTTGGATTTGGATTTTTAAGTGTGGTCTCTGGTCATGTACCAAGATCTACTTCAATTACAGAAATTCTATCTACCTATTCATATTAAATGGATATATAGCTGTTGGTTTAAATAAATGTCAGTAGACACAGAAGAAAAAAATCTCATGGTTTGTGTCACAATTCTCAAACTAGGATCCACAAGCAGTTAACAAGTTAGAGATGCTAGCTGTTCTGCTTTCCAGCTACAAGCAGCTTAAGTAGATTAAATATTACCCCAGACTCTGCTCGTAGTGATACAAGGGATATTAAGCACTCAGGAGTACAGGTGTTCTGCATACTCATTGAATACGAAAGGCCCAAGAGGCACTCTTATTAAAATACTCTTTTTTCAAAAATTTTGAGGATTCCTACAGTAAACACAAAATCTACTCCAGTAAGAGGGAGTAAGTACAGAATGCTACAGCATTTAGTACCAATAAATATGCTCCCTTTGAAATGGTGAATTAGGTGCAGCAGGATCTGGTCACACTTCAAAGAATAATATGCAGAGCTGAAGATCCATCTGTTTGCTCTTGCTGTCACCATTGAGGCTGCTGTATGTTAAGCAGTCTTTTGAGTGCTTCAAAGCATGTTTGAAGTCTTTGCTATGCCTATCCCATGCACACAAAAAAGAAAAGCAAAAGTGCCTTAACAATATGAGTAGCTGGTGGTTTTGTTCATTTTAGTTGTAAGTGAAAACAATTTGTTCCTGCTATATATCATTTCTGGACTTTTTTTTTTAGCTATGATAGCGAGGGCCGTCTAACAAATGTTACATTCCCAACTGGAGTCGTCACTAACCTTCATGGGGAAATGGAAAGGGCCATTACAGTGGACATTGAGTCATCCAGCAGAGAGGAAGATGTCAGCATCACTTCCAACTTATCGTCAATCGATTCTTTCTATACCATGGTCCAAGGTACTGTAAACAAAAGATTTCTCAGCAGATACCAGCCTGAAAATTGTTATCTTGTGGTACAAGCAGCTCCAAATAGAAGTGAAACTTTAGGGGTGTAGTGTCTGGAGGAAGGGGTGATACGTACAGTTTTTACACCTATACAGAAACAACTGTTCAGGAAAAGCAGTAGTATTGCAACAAAAGTAGCATTAAGTAAGTTTTCTGACCAAATCAGTTTTGTAAGCAGCTATGGGAAGTAGTATATTTACTTTATATTAAAAAGGAATCTTGGAAAGAAGAGATAGATTGAAAGAGAAATAAGTACAGAAATAGTATGAAGTGATATTTTAGCTTAAAAACAACATGTAATATCCCAGCAACCACATACTTGCAAAAATGAATAGTCATAGTATGCTTAGGATTAGGCCAAAAATGCCTAATGAAACAGCAGAGAATGTGTTTTGTGCCAGTCCAAAGAATATACTATGAGGATGAGACTTCTTTAAGTGCTTAAGAAACTTTGATGATAGGTCCTAAAGGCATTTTTGCTCCTCTGGGATACACTTATTCTTAACAATCTCACCCTGGCTCTTTATTACCATTGGGTCAGTTATGTGAAGTCAAGATGCAAATATTGCATAAAGTGTCCAGTACAAAGGCAGAGTCTTAACCCATGTAGGTAACCTGTAATTCTCTTTTTGGCCTTTTCAGATCAGTTAAGAAATAGCTACCAGATTGGTTATGATGGCTCCCTAAGAATATTATATGCCAGCGGCCTGGACTCACACTACCAGACAGAGCCACATGTCTTGGCTGGCACTGCCAACCCAACCATGGCAAAGAGAAACATGACGCTGCCAGGGGAGAACGGGCAGAACGTGGTGGAGTGGCGATTCCGGAAAGAGCAAGCCCAAGGAAAAGTCAATGTCTTTGGCCGAAAGCTTAGGGTAAGCACACAAGCATGAGTGGTATCTACTGCATTCTCATTAAGGAATGAGGAAATGTAAATCCATTCCTGTAGGTATTGCCATCCAGCAACCACAGAATATTCAGTGTAGACAAGCTGACCGTAGATCTGGAAGTACTTGTTTTTATTACTTCATTTATTGGCTATTTTATTTATTAATTGCTTTTTTCTGTGTGTTGTGGTTTAACCCCAGGCAGCAGCCAAGACCCACACAGCTGCTCACTCAGTCCCCCACCAGCAGGATTGGGGACAATTGGAACAGTACAACCCAGAGAACTTGTGGGTTGAGATAAAGACAG
>VYZP01033770.1:3740-24664 GCA_013400635.1 Hypocryptadius cinnamomeus
TTTTTTTTTTTTTTTTTTTTTCCTCGGGGTGACAATATCGTGGACGGGAAATGGAAGGCAAAGCAAAAAAGACCACCATTTGACTGGGTGAAAGGATTTAAAAACAGCTCCCGGGTGGCAAGGCTGTCAGCGGAGCCTTTGTGAGAGCTGGGGAAACGGGGTGGAATGCCAGTAAGCCAAAGGACAGAATCTCCCTCTTCCCTCACTAAGTTTGGTCCGGAAGGAGCCCCGCCGCCGGGAGGACAACTCTTCGGAGGGCAGATCTTTCTCTCCGGGCCACAGCTCCCCGCGCCCTGCACTCCCCGCACTGGCTTTTCAGATGCCCCGGCCGGCTGGGGCTGAACAAGCGCTTGGGGTTTCGCATCTCGGGAACACTCTCTGTCTCCTAAGACACTCAGGGCAAGGATGGCTTGTCTCCCTAAACCCACAAATTCCTTTCAGCTAGGGATTTTTTTTTTTTTAATATCTCAGAGAGGGGTGGAAGACACAAGTTTGCAAAATCAAGCAGTAATTTAATTGCCTAGGACGAGAGACTGATAAAATACAGGTTAGCGCAAAATGTCGCTTGTTATTCTCAAAGGCAAAGACTCTCACAGTCTCTCGTGGTCCCTCTGAAGCTGAAGCTGCGTTCTAAGGTTATTTATACAGCACGGGAGCTGGATGGAGAAGACCTCTCCGGTCATCTGCTACACGACCTTGCCAATGAATTCCCTCTAGTTTCCAATAAACTGCAATTTCTGGCACTTTCGGACCTGTTCTCGGTTCCGGTGTGAAAACAAAAGCGATCCATTCACAGCCACACGCACACAGGCAGCCAGTAGCTAATGTCAGTCGGGTCTTTGAAGAAATCTTCCAACGCTTAGAGTCTCCAAAGCTTATATTTCGGGGTGATCCGGGTGGAGGAGTGAAACCTCCCCTGAGTGTTTCACACCCCGGCCTACGGCCCTGGCAACCACAATTTAATACAGCGATTACCTGAATATTAAGAAAATTACAGCGAAGGTACAGTTAACCCTGGGACTTTGAAGTGTCAAGTAACTATTTAGTAATTGCACTTGTAAATATGTTTGTGCTCGGCTGGTTCGTGCTTAAAAATGCAAAAGTGCACTTGCTACCCGGGAATAACTAAATATCTTTGTCTAAAGTGGCAGCATAAATAGCCGGTCGCTTTGTGGCTGTGCTTGATATTAGTACATAAGGATCATTTTGCTTCAATTGGGAGGCTCTCATTCACTAGGCAAGAAACCGTTTAGGAGAAAGTAGGTTCCCGTATGAGAGTTAACATCCTTCAAGTGTAAGCCTCAGTCTTGATTACACTTTAGAGCTCTGCAAGAGGTGAGCTTTTCCACACAAATATAATCGGGGGAACTTTCCTTCAATCAGGCCTCCAGCTCTCTTACATCATCTCAGCTGCTTCTTTCGGCACTAGCTCCCTCAAGGCTGAATATCCCGAAGTGGGCTGGTTGTGAGTCTGCTGGGTCACCAGAGGCAGAGAAGGGCTACTTCGGGCTAGAAAGGTGTTTGGTTTCTATATCTTCTTTTTCCTCTTTTCTTTTAAAACCTTTCAGTCTTGTCTTTCCAGATCTCTGGAACATTTTTTTATACTACTACTACACNTTTGAGTATGGTCTTTGGTTTTGCTCCCACGCAGAGAGAGAGACTCGACCTTGCCTTAGTGGTTTGGTTGCTTGGGGTTTGTGGTTGGCTTTTTTCACCCCGAATTTCTCAGACACTCCATCCCCATGCCTCTTTCATGAGCCCTTAAAAGAAGGAGGCGGATGGAAGGAAAAAAAATTAAATACGATCCACCAAAAGGACGGCTCAGTCGTTTTAATCGGAGGCGAAAGGCGGCAAGTGACCGCGGAATTTGTGGGGCAGGAGCAGAGACTCCGTTCCCATCCCCAAGAGTGCGAGGTGGGGCAGCCGGGTAGGCCCCAGCAGCAGCTCCGGCGGCGGGAGCGGGGAGCGGGGCTCCGGGCGCAGCAGAGCGGAGCCGCCCTGCGCCGGCCCCGGAGCGCCGCCCGAACGACCCTTTGGCCGCCGGCTGCGCCTGCCAGAGTTTATTTATCCTCTCACTCGAATGAGAGCAGGTTAAATCGCCTCCGAAACATTGCTCGGTTAGGTTATCCCGAGCGAGTCGGGCCTTGGCTCTGCGCGGGGTCTGGTAGAGGGAAGCTAATGCGAGAGCGCTTCGTTCACCTTTGCTGGGAAGCGGGTGAAACTCCCTTGTGCACGTCTGACCGCCGAGTTAGGAGCACACCGGCCCGCGTACGTCTAGCTACTTTTTAGCCGGGCTAGATGGACGCGGTGTAAAGGAAGCAGGTCAGCCTCTGCACCTGCTTTCCCGCCCCAAATGGGCTACAACGGGGCAAGTCACACCATGGACAACGGGCGAGAAAACTTCGCTGGTGTCGTCTCCCTTCGCTCTCCCTTTTCTTCCAAACCCTCCACCGGAGTTTCGTCTGCCAGAGGTGGCTGCTTCCAGCTTCCGGGGAGGGTGGACGTCCCGACAGAGTCCTGCCTAGGCTGCCTTTAGCGAAATGTTCGTTTACCTGGTGATGCTGCTTAGTAAAACACTCGAGTTAAAAAGAAATGCTAAGGAGGAGAGCAAGGAAGATGAGATGCGTTCTGCCTGGTGGAAGCATTTTCATGAGAAAGGCACGGTTTTCACCCCGTGTTTGCAGAAATGCGGCTACACGGACGTCCCTTCAATAGCTTCTGACCCCACACAATCCTTTTGATAACACTCGAGAGGTGGAAGAATGGGAGACTTTGTCAATCAAATGGTGCCAATCCCAATGGAAACGGTGCCACCAAGACCGCAGAGCGTTTCCTCATCAACTGGATTGCGGGGGCTGGGAACTCAAGAATCAGCTTTTGAAAGTGCGCACAGGGCTCTCCAAAGACAACAATGTCTTTTTTATACGAGCTGCTGTGCCTCCCCAAGGGGAATCAAATATGTTCGGCCAGGCAGAGCTCGGAGGGCTCGAAGGGCAGAGGGTAAGGGTCCCACGCAAACCGCACGCAAATACTTTCTCAACAAGAAAGACGCTTTCTAGGTGTAACTTTTTGATACAAAGCCATGAGGTGCTGCTCCGTGCTCCCTCTGGATCAGTTCACGGGTGCACGTCTGGCAGCACCCCCTGCCCAGCCCTGCCGCCCCCGCTCCCAGCGTCGAGGAGGCGGCCCTGCCCGCTGCCCTGCCCGCAGCCGTACAGCCCGCCCTGCCGCGGGAGCAGCGCTCTGCGGAGGGGCCAGCCGCTCCCAGAGAGGTCCGAGTTCGAGGTGGCAAGAGCAGATCTGTGACAGAGCTCTTTCTTCGCGTCTGGTCATCAGTATAAGTCTAACACATCCATTGAGAGATGTAAATGACCACCTGGAAAAATGGCACCACCGAGGCAGCTTGCTGCAACTCGCCCCTCTCGACCCACCCTGAACGAGCTCACAGAAACCCCATCTGATTGCTTGTGCATGTCGGTGTAATACACGCTCTGTTTCCCCATGCTCCCCAGAACGGAAGATGTGCCCAGCACGCCTACGCAGGGAGCGGAGGTTTCCGTAGTGATATTGTAGGGCGGACTTGTGTCCCTGCCGGCCGCGGGCAGGGCGCTGGGAGCCGCTCCCGCCTGGAAAGCACATGCTTGGGCGTGTAAGACGGCAGGAGTCCTCCCAGAGACGCACCCTGCGAGCGCTACCTAGGCACGGAGCTCTCTGGGTGTGTGTGTGGGGGGAAACGTCTGTTGTGGCTCATGGGGACAATTCCTCGCCGTGGGAAAGCCCCCCTGCCCTGGTTATCTCGTTAGGGTGGGAGAAACCCCTCAGTACAGCGGGCGAAACCTCTCCCCCTGGCGTGGGAACCTGAGGCAACCAGCGAGACCACCAAAGGCTAAAGCGAAAATCCTCACCCCTCCGCAGAGCACGCACAGTTGCTCCTCCAGCTGCCCAGGGCGTGGAGCATCTCGCAGCTGGGGGTTCTCGGGGCCCCTTCGCCACCGGTGCCTGGCGGCCCCACTCGCAGAGCTCGGTGCGAGCGAGGGCAGCGTTGCCTCCGCTCAGCTCTTTTTCCTCCTTCCCCAGTTGCTGGAAGACGGCTGAGCCCTCCTGCCCTAGTCCTCGACACCCTCCCCGTCCCTTCCTTCGCCGGGCCGTTCCCGGCCAAGAGGGCCAGGGTGGGGCCAGGTACGGGGTGCCAGGGCAGGGCTCCCGGAGCCGCGGCGGCGNCGCCCCTCCGCGGCTGCCCTGCGTGGGGACCCGCGGGAAAGGGCTCTGTGTAGCCATGGGTGCCCCGGTAGTCTCGGGTGGATAGCAGCGTCACTCGCCCCGATGTGTGAACTACCGTCTGATCGCCTCGCCCGATATTATCAGCAGTTAATATAAGCCCTCCGCATCTGGCTTTCTTAGTGTCAGTAGACTGTCACTACCGCAACAGTGTCAGTACCCACATACAAGACTCACTGTTGCCCTGAAGTATTTTTGATACACTCAAGACAGCGGTGATTATGCGGAGGATTACTTGAAGGTGGTTGTACAGACAATTTGCTAAAAGTTAGCCTGTAGAGATAGTTAAAAATAGAAGCACGTTTTATTTAGATATAAAATACTTTTAATCGGTATATACCTACAAACAGAATCCCGCCGGGATCTATTTATCTGCTTTCAGGTATAACTATTAGTACATTACATTAGCTATCTTAGGAGTTATGCGCTTTTGTGTGTGTTCCCAGACATGCCTACACACACACATACAAGCGTGGGGGTGCATACCTCCGGCAGTGGGTATGCATGAGTATATATTTACGCATACATTCACAGTCCTCAACCCTGTCGTCTCTTAAGTGTTTCAAAAAGGAACTCAGCTTTTAAGTGGGTCACCTCGCCGCCCTCCCTTCCCCTTCCCTCGCCCGGGCCTGCGGCCGCGCCGGCGCCGGGAAAAGGGGCTCTCGGCTCCCGGGTGGGGTTGGACGCGGAGGCGACGGACATGGACGTGCCTGCGGGTGCAGAGTGGAGGGGCGGGCTGGGGTCGCCCCCGGCGCTTTGATTTTCCGCAGACCTTTCAGCGTGGCTGGCGGCGGCGGGCGGCGCGGGGGCTCCTTGCTCACTGCCCCCCGGTTTGGTCTCGAAGCCCTGCCCGTGCCTCCGGACCGCCCCGCCGAGGGCCTCGGGGAGCTGCAGCCTGTCCCGTGCGTGCTGCGGGGCGGGGGCTCCGCGCCCTCCCGCGCCCTCCCGCGCCCTCCCGCGCCCTCGGGGCTGCGCGGACGGCGCACGGGGCCGAGCCCGTGGCGCTCCCCCGCGCCCGCCGGGAGTATGCGCGCTGGTGGAGAGGCGACCTTTCCCCCTCGACCTTACTCTGGGGGTAACCAAAGCTCCCTTTTATTTTCAATGTCACTTCGGAGTTTGCCTTTTGTTCCCCGATACCTCTCGCTTCCAGGGATACGGGTGGCTCCCCGCTGGCTCGGGGAAGGGCTAGCGGTTGCAAAGATATCTCATTTAAAAACGACAATGGAGTCCTTTCGACCAGCCCGTGCGGTGTCCGAGCTTTATTTTCGTAACGGGGAGAATGGAATTGCTTGTTTTGCTTTTGTTTTCACAGAAAAACTCGAGGGCAGCTTACAGGAGGGCTGATAGGAACCACAACCTTTCCTCGTTACCCTTAGGCGCCCAGCAGGGCCACCCAGCCGAGGGCCGGTGCATCCGGTGTTTGACCACGGCAGCCCGGGATCCCGCTCAAACGGCGCGGCTTCAGGCGGATCCGCCCGCGGATGCCCTGCTGTCACTGATTTCGGAGTGACCGAGTGCTCTGGTTATTGCCCCCAAATTATTTTCTGCCTCTCCTCTACTCCCCCGTCTGCGGCTTGACCTGAGCTCCCCCAGTGGCTTTAATTCGGAAGGAAGCTGTCATCCGTCCCATTGTGCCCTTGGTTTTTATCTGGGCAGGGGCCACCAGTGCGAGGTGGGCGCTGCAGGCGTTGCCAGCCGTGAGGAGGGACCCGCCGGGGCGGAGGGACCTGCAGCGGCCTCCCTCCGCTGGCCGCCGGGGAAAGCGCAGCGCCGGGCCCGGGCCGCCAGGGCTGGCCGTACCTGGGCCTGTAGACTTGCTGCTGCTGCTGAAATTCCACCCCAGCCAAGGCAAAATCATATAAATGAGGAAACAGAACAGGAATTTGCTCAGTTGCCCTTGGGATGTAATTACATGGATCTTCATCCGTTTGCACTGTGCGTTTCTCCAAATCTAGGGGGATGGATTAGCTTCTTTTACTGTTGCTGCAGATCTTCCTCAACACCTTCCTATAGAGGTAGCTCTGCCTCGAAGTAAGATTCTTCCCCCTCCCTGCGGAAAGTGAAATTTGCCTATTCCTGGATCAAGAGGAGCTGTTTAATAATTTGTGCCTGTTCCAAGAGCTTGCTTTACAGCAGCACAGTCAAACAGTTTCAGATTGTGCTCTTGCTAGTTGATGGTCATATACACAAAATATTCTCACTCAAAAACTGCCTTTTGGGGGTGACTCTGCCTCTTCCCCAGCTGCTTCCTATCTTCTGAGCTTGTAGCCCAGGAATCCATCCTATGAGGGCTGGTCTCCGTCCCTGCTCTGCAGGAGCAGCCCAATGTACCCACACTCTTCGCTGAGTATGGGAACTGAAGATGCAAGTGCCATGCAGGGCTGATGCCCTGGGAGGCAGAGCTGACATGAATGAGCGAACTGGCCTGGTAGGGCCAGAGTGACCCAACTGCCCACTCAGAGTAGTGGGTGGTTTGTTTATCTGTCATGTGAACCTTAAAAATCAACATTTCCCAAGTCTTAAAAAACCCAACCAACTGACCAACCAACCGACCAACCAACCAACCAACCAACCAACCAACCAACCAACCAAAAAAAACCAAAACC
This sequence comes from Hypocryptadius cinnamomeus, assembly GCA_013400635.1. Classification (NCBI taxonomy): domain Eukaryota; kingdom Metazoa; phylum Chordata; class Aves; order Passeriformes; family Zosteropidae; genus Hypocryptadius; species Hypocryptadius cinnamomeus. The sequence continues at coordinate 10,625 of VYZP01033770.1, forward strand.
CAATGAATGGTCACTCTGCCTTGGTTTTCTTCTGTTCCTTTCCTGGAAGAGAGGACACAGAGGTCCATCTCAGAAGCCCAAGGGTAAACATAGAAATGTTTCAGAAGCAAACATTTTTCATTTCATGGGAACCAGTGTCTCTGGGAAGACCATGCCCTCAGTCTGGCTAGTACAACTGGTAGGTCTAGTTAAAAGCTGATATAAAAAGCTGCAGCACAAAGGACACCATTTGTAGCCTAACTCAACAATGAACTTTATTGGTGCTGCTGCCAAACCCATTAACAAAGCTCTACAGTCTGCAGCATTGTTTCTGGGGCTGGGTTTTGTTAACCAGTTACTGATGTATGTGTATGGCCCAGGGTGCTGATTTAACAGGTGCATTCCTCTTGCCAGGAAAGGGTTCAGTTCAGTTACCAGCTTCAGCTAGTTCAGTTTCAAATACCAGTCTTTCAAATGTTTCCTGCTGTAAATAGGGTCTCAAAAGTTTATTGTGCAGTGGGATGGGTATGTGCGTGGCATACATGTCAGGAAAGGCTTTTCTTGAGCCGTGAGACCTGTGCCAGGAATTTGACAACTCTGACAACAGCTCCCATCATCTCTAAGTCTACAGGCCAGGCATCTCAAACCAGATCAGGTTCCATCAGCAGGACTACCCTGCAATACTCCATCTTCCACAGAGCCTGCTCTAAAAGCAGTCTTGTGGCTTGCTCAGTCCAGCACCAGTGGTACCTGTATTGTCATACATAGCAGAGTTCCTGTATTTTGTTCAAGAAATGGAAGTGGTGAATAGTGAGTTATAACTATTTGCAGCACTGAATTCTGGGACGAGTAGCCATCTGTGGTTTTCTGTAACTGTACGCACCCCATATCTTTTCTCAAACTTTGGAATTTTCTCTCTGCCAAACACATTTGTCTATATGAATTGCACAGTGTAAAATATAGGATTTTTTCTTGCCAAGGAAGGTGAAGCAATGGGTTCATCAAAATGTTTCACCTTTTCCTTGTCCTAAGAAGAGCCAGCAATCCAGAAAAGAAATGACAAAATTGGAAAGAGATCTCTCACCCTTGCAGCTATGTGAAGAACAGAGCTGCTCCCAAATGAGCTGGCTCTTACTGTAACCAGCTGATGTCCATGTCTTCCTCTGTTGTGTCCCAGCACCAACTTCTCTTCCCTTTGGTTATCCATTGGCAGGATTCTTCGGGGCCCATACTTCTAGGGGATAGGTGGCACAGTTCCACTTGCAACCAAGGGTTTATTGAAAAGTTTCCTGGATTTAACAAAAGATGGGCTCAGCCTTGCAGAACCTTTCTTCCTGGAGTTGATCAGCAAGAAGGAAAGAAAATAGTTCAGCCTGAGGTTCAGTTGGGTTGAAGGACCAAGGGCTGGGAAGCAAAACCAAAGCCTCTTTGTATTGTAACCTAAAAAATGCACCCAAGAAATTTCTGAATGTCCAGAGGTATCTTATCTTTGAATAAGAACAGCACTTTCTATTCAAATAGAAATCCTGAAACATATGCTAAAACAAGTCCTTGCTAGCAGCTCTATTTTCTGTTTTCTCAGACATTAGTCATTATTAGCATTGTAGTACAGAAGAGTCTCCATGTAGCAGGATTATCTTCTAAATTACTTTGGATGATAGACATAATGAAGTTAAAAATTTCACTCATCTTTGCCCTGTCATAAATGAAAGCACATATTATACTTACTCAAAAAATAGCTGACCATAGAATTAGGTTCAAGTTACATTTTCAATGTAGAAATGTTTATGCTGAAAAAGCCTAGATACTTTCTTGAAAGTAGTTTAATCATGTAAAATAGTCCATTAATGGATTTTGACTACTATTCAGTTTTTAAAATAATGTCCCTTATAATTAGTTGTTCTATCATTCCTTTATGAGCCTTGCTTATTTTGAATTCCAGGGAAAGAAGACTGCTAAGCTGACATAATGAGATAATATCCTTCACTGGCGTAAGTAAGGCTACGAGATGGACTGCTACCCACATTGGTAATTATACATGCTCCATTTCCACAACTGGAACCAGAATGAATGCTCTATAGCATTTTACTCTCTCTGAATAACATTAACTGAAAAAAAGCAAGTGAATAACTTGTTTACGTATTAGTGTTGGAGGAAACAACCTGAGCTGTCCTTGAGTCTGCAGAGTCAAACTCATTCAGCAAGCACTTAGCACAGGACTAAGGAGGAAGTCATTTTGCCGCCTACATACAAAACTCGTGTGCCAGCTCTGCTGTTCCACCGAGGTGCCAGCTGCAGGTTCTATATGGCCTGGGAAGGGACCAGACAGAAGAGAGAACATCAAGCATTTGTCCAGTTGTGAGATGCAAGCTTCACAGGCGAACGAAAGTGACACTTCCATCCCATCTCGTTTGTGTGAGCTCAAAACACTCTGTGAATATCAGAAGTTTTAGGGTGAGAGCTTATTATGACATGTTATAAGATGCAAAGATGTAGCCCATGGTCATATGGGCAATAGATGGTCCAGATCATCTTTTAGAAATCTTTTCTGACCAATGAAGGGATGCAAATCCACACATTGCTTATGTGGCCACACTGCCCTCCCTGGTCGCACAACTAGCACAGTTTGCTGTTGAGACAGAGAGGCAGAACTTCTGGTTAAAAGTACATGCACAGTCAGAGCAGCTCTGTGCTGCAGACAAATGAAGCCTTCAGTGGTCCCTGTGCCTGCACTGGCTACAAAGCAGCTAAAAACATTTTGAGAGGAAAACAGCCATGGTAGCCCAGCAGTTCCACAGCCCCTCCTTGTGTGACTGCAAGCAGGGTTGCCCGTGGTGCCTCAGGAGCCTGTACACTGCCATCATCTGCAGGCAGGGGTCCACCCTGCCATTTGGCCACCTGTGGCCCTGGACTCTGCTGGAGGGAGAAATAAAGATGCATTTAAAATCAGTGGGAAGAGTCTCTGGTACTTACAGCATTTAAAGCTTGCACTGCAAAACCTATCAAAGAGTATTTGCTTTTCATGATAGAATTTTGGTGCTTTTGCAATGAAAATACTTGGTCCTGAATACAGCCTGGATACATCAAATGGAAATACATATTGCATGAAGCAGGGGTTTCCAAACAGACCTTCCTTTGGGTACTGCTTGCTGCAGCAGCCCTTGCTGATGGCAGGGATGGCAGCTGAGGCTCCTGGCATTAGCTGTGGCCAGGGCTCCTGACAGCAATTTGTGGCTGTCAGCACTGACTTTGTACCAAAACTATGCCTCATTCTACCTCCTGCTCCTCCTCTGCTGATCAACGCTCTCCCAGCACCAGGATGACAATCATCAGCTTCCTAATCTTCCCCCAGCCACAGTGCATTTCTTCCTCTCCCTCCTATCCCCCTTTCACAGCTGACCAGTGCCAGCAGTGTACTGGCAAGAGCTGGCTTTGGTGGCAGAGGCTGTGTGACAGCTTGCAAACAGGTACCAGCCTCACAGCTGAGCACCTTTCCTGCATGACACAGAGCACTGTGAGTACCAGCAGTATCACACAAGCTGCAGAGTTGTCATGCCCAGGAAAATGATGGATTAAAGCAACCAACCACTTCAGAAAAAAGAAAAAAGGTTGTCTAAAATGTTTGTACATCTGCAAAATTTTGGTTTCTGTAGAAAATTTTCAGTGGATTTTGGATGCTCAGCTCTCCATGGCCTGTTCCTTGCAAGGCATAATACATTCCTGAATGTGCAGCCCCTTCAGTTGCTGGGCTTCTCTAAATTTTCCTTTTCTGACTAAGTCATTATGTATCCTGCATTTATCAAAAATGACTAGAAATACAAGGCTTTGCCTTTCTCGCAATCTGCATGTCATTCCTTTACAAAGCTTGAAAATATTTTTCCTCTGGTATTTATTCATTTGCTGTGCTGTATATCCAATTAGACTATTCTGCTGCATTCAGAAATGAGAACAGTTCCACCTCCCTCACATCCAGCTCCATTTCTCTTCACTTTCATTTCCCTCAGGGTCACTGTTAGGTGATGATATGCAGTAATGTCCCCAGTGAGGTGCTGTTTCCATTAGCTTTCCCCTTCAGAGGTGGTCAGAGGTCTGAATTCTTATATGATTTGTTTTCTTGGCTACTTAGAAGATAAGATTCAGTTCTGATCCCTCTTCTAAATGGACATGCTTCATTTTCTGTATTTCTTCCTTTCCTAATAAGGCAGTGTCTTTTACCTCTGATTTTAGAACAGGAAGTATGGTTTTGTGCATGTTTTTTAATCAGCATTCAATACTATTTATATAAAATGGCTATAAAAGAAGGAAGAAATCACATGGCAGAACAAAACATGCTCATCTATACATATCACCACACATACTAAGAAGATCACACAAACACATCTACATGAAATGCATTGAGAAAGCAAAAAATACCTCTTCCTGTGGAGCACAAAGTGTCTTCTGTAGATGAATAAATGTGTGAGCTCCATAATAAATGATGCAGTCTGTTTGGTAGGTGTAAACTTTGCTGAATCAAACATGATCCAACATCCAATGTGCTTTGGGGGAAGAAGGAGGATGACAAGTCAAATATAGCAGTTTTCCATTATTCCCTCAATAAAGGGTCATTTGAAAGTTCATATTCTGAAATGGCAATGTTTTTCTCATCATGAAATTGTGACATGTGTAATGCCTTGTTGCTCTTTACATGGCAAGGATGGCTATCTCCCTAAAGTTAATTTTACTTGTGTTTACGCTTCACAGCACTTGAGGGCCATGGTAGGGCTTCATGGGAGAAGCTGGAGACAAATGGCTCTGTACTTCCCCATCATGGACCTTGAATAAACTGTTGCAGAAGTAGGTTTGGAGACAAATTAGGGCAAACATCTCAGGGAATCTGTGGCCCAGAAATATGGAGAAGAAGGTTTGGACATGCAGTGGCTGTTACTGAAAAATCAGAATTATTGTCCATATGGTCAAACCTAAAAATAAGCATCATATCTGGGGTGAATTTCAATCACCAGTTGGATTTCTTTCACCTACTTTTGTTGATCTTTCTATGTTTTCATTGTAAATTTTATTTCTTAGGTTATGTGGTGGGCTGACCCTGGCTGGATGTCAAGTACCCACCAAAGCTGCTCCATCACACTCCTCCTCATTTAGACATGGGTGAGAAAAAATACCACAAAATGCTCTTGGGTCAAGATAAGGGCAGGGAGGGATCACTCACCATTTATTCTCAAGGGTGAAACAGACTCACCTTGGGGAAATTAACTGAATTTTTTACCAAGCAAATCAGAATAGGATAATGAGAAGTAAACCCAAACCTTAAAAAAAACCACCTTATCCCTACCCCCCACTCCTTTACAGGCTTAACTTTTTTCCCAAGCTCTCTGTCTTCTCCCCTTCAGAAGCATAGAGGGATGGGAATGGGGGTTACAGTCAGTTCATCACTGCTGCTGCTTCCTTCTCAGGGCAAGGACTCTTCACACCCTTCCCCTGCTCCACAATGGGGTCTATCCCCCAGGAGACAGTCCTCCATGAACTTCTCCCAGGTGAGTCCTTCCCACAGGCTGCAGTTCTTCATGAACTGTTTGTGTGTGCTCCTCTCTCCACAGGTCCTGCCAGGATCCTGCTGCAATGTGGACGGGGTCACAGCCTGCTTTGGACACCCACCTGCTCTGGTGTGGAGCTGCTCCAGGGGCTGCAGGTGGATATCTGTTCCATTATGAACCCCCATGGGCTGCAGGGGCACACCCTGTCTCACCATGGTCTGCACCAGAGGCTGCAGGGAATCTCAGCTTTGGTGCCTGGAACACCTCCTGCCTCTCCTTCTTCACTCACCTTGGTGCCTGCAGAGTTGTTGCTTTCACATAGTCTCAGTCCTCTGTTCTCTGGTTGCAATTTGCTTCTGCCTTTCCTTAACTTTCTCTCTTTCCTTCTTAACCACGATGTTCCAAAGGTGCTACGACTGTCACTGATGGGCTTGGCCTTGGCCAGTGGTGGGTCTCCCTTGGAGCTGGCTAGCACTGGCTCTGTTGAACATAGCTGGAGCTTTTAGCACCTTCTCACAGGAGCTCCCTCTGTAGCCTCCCCCCACTCCCTGCTACCAAAACCTTACCATGCAAGCCAAATAAAAGTTATCATTTAACTGAAGACCCATCAATAGATATTACACTATGATTAAAGAGGGCAAGTTTAAAGCTGGATTAAACCATATAATTTTCAGTAGATTTTTTTTCTGAATTTTCATCTTTTTCTCTTGAGCAAATCTAATTTAAACTCCTTATGGGTGTTGATTGCCACATTTTTGTCTGCCCTCTGGTGCCTTAGGTAGATATCGTTGCCCAGGTGTATTGTTGATTAAAATCTGATGTCATAAAAAATTAAGTTTTCTCTCCCAAAAATCTTCTTTTCTCTGTTTCAATACAGAAGTGAAGAAAGTTTCAGATGTTAAGCTTTTTTCAGAGGCAGAAATTTCACCAGAACTTTGTGGCTTAGATAAATGGTCTGAATGCAGGAGGAGTATAAAATTCTTCTGTGGGAAATTTCAGTTGCAATCCTCTCAAATTAAAAAAACCAAAAAACAATTGATCTGAATTCTTAAAAAATTTTTGAGTAGGTAAAGCCTATGTGAAAATCTAACAGTCTGCTTCCTTCTGGGGAGCAAAGTTGTGGAAAAAAGCCTGAAACTGTACACCTGAACATCAAATATTTGACAGAATTCTGCTTCATCACACAGTCTAAGTAGTTGACACAAATGTTCTCCTCTTGTATGAATAGCTAATTCTCATGTACATAGTTTATTAGGGTGAGAATGGGAAGTCAGTTGTGTTGTCACCACAGCAGGACTTGCTGGACCTTATTTAGCATCAGGAATGTTATGACTGCTTTCCAGGCACTGAAAGGTGTCTGACCTGCCTTTGCCAATCAATGTCCACATTTGTTACCTGTCAGAGAAGAGTTTCATTCTTAGCTAGTTTGTATCCAAAGCCAAACATGGCTCAGAATCTTACATTAGAAGACAGAGAGGTGGAAATCAATGTAGTTGGGAAACAGCTTGAACCAAATTTTAGGCAGCAACTGTAGGTACTACATTCTACCCATCTCTGCTTATAGACACCCTTATAATACAGAAAAACTGCAGAACTCTTTTGAGCAGTACAGAGTCTGATTGAGCCAGACTGTGTCATTGCAATAGAAAGCCTTCAGAAAATCATTACACTGAGCTGACTGCATGTTCATCATTGCTCAGGCAAGATTGAGGCACTGCCACAGGCAGGAATCCTGCTCCTCGTATCTGGGCAGCAGCCCTTGTTTCCCAGAGGGATGTTCCTGACTCTTGTGAAGCCATCTCAGATACAACACCAGAGACTGTCATAGCATCCCAGAACTCAGCACAGAAAATCTAGAAGAAACATGGTGTGGATCTTGGGACTTTTTAAACATATAATTCTCTCTCTACTGGTTAAAAATAATTGAATAAAAAGTGGTAGTTTTTTTCTTTTTAGCCATTGTTCCCTCCATGCATATCTGTTTCCTTTAGTGTTTTTGACAGTATTGTTGACTTTTACTTTAAAAGATGCTCTTCCAAAATGCTTGGTCCTCAACAGGGGATCAGAATGCCTTTACTTTTTAGTCTGTTATCGAAAAACCAAAATCCACTGTCTCCATATGAGATACATGTTTGCCTTTTATTTGGTGAACCAGACCATTCTGTACAATCGGTTTTAAACAGAGAATTGTGGAGTACTGTGGATAAGGCAAGACACAGACACAGTTCAAACCATCATAAAATGTCTGCAAGATTGAATTTACTATTACAGTATAAAATTAATCTGTTTCTTGTTTTCTAGTCAACAGCTCCAGAGATGCATAAGTAAATGTCTTGTCATCTTTTTTTCCACAGGAAATGTTTTCCATCAACTTTTACGATAAGAATTATTCTTTGTATACTCTAACGTTTCTCTTTGGATTAGTTATCTGAATGGATAACTAACAAGGACTTTCAAACTTTCCAGTCTTTATATACATACATAACTTCTACTGATCTCACAGGTTTGAGAATGGGTAGAGATCTGGAAGTGACCAAGGGGTGACCTGGCCATTCTTTTAGTCATTCTTTTAAATGCCACTCAGTGAATAAAATTTCTTCTGTCTCTGACTGTCTCTTCTTTCATCTGTTTCTTTCTGTTCCTAAGCCTCACCCTTCCTTTGTCATCTGCATGCATGGGTGTTCTCTCTTTTTTTTCTTTTTCCAGAGAGCTGAGGAGACCAAGTAATAGTCCAGGAGAAGACAATTTTATGACTATTAAGGACACATAGTTGTCAAGTATATTTCTATTCCAAACCCAGTTGCATGTCCACTTGTAAGAAATCTGCAGAACTGATGAACTGGGGAGAAAAGGAATCAAGGAGGAAGTGGCATATATGAGTAAAGGCTGTTTTAGAGGCACAGATTTGTTTTGGCTACTCAGTGAATGCATGAGTTGCTCAAAGGGTCTCCAAATGGTCTGGAAATTATAAAGCATGGAGATTTCTCTCCAGCCATTTGTGCAGGGGGAAGGGCATCCTAGGAGGTCTCTGTGCTGGCACATGCTGGAGAGACAATGGAGCATTGCAGCATGTGTTTCTCCGGCATCCCCCATGTATCCCCCAGGGTATCTCCATGTGTATATCTGATGTACAGCTTTTGGATTGACTCCAGGTGAGGTAGCTGCTATTGGTGTCCATTCACCTAAACTCCAACTCAGCTCTCCTCAGACAGCCTGGAAAGCTGGTCATAAACAGCTCATTGTCCCCGTCACACTGCCCAGGAGGCACGGGATGGGGTCAGGAGATGACTGACAGGGTATGGCTGACTCTCAGCCAGCACTCTGATGAAACACAACTTTTAGCAAGCAGAGGCTTCCACAGAGACTTAGGGGACAATACTCCTTTTGGTTGTTGTTTGTCAAGACAAGATTTTCATGGGGCACTGGGGGAAAATGTACCTTTTCCATTGTCTAATATGACTCAGTGTGGCTGAAGCTTTCCCTGAGTGTTTGAATAAAAAAACATCTCCAGTATCCACCTACATGATAAAATCCCTGTCAAAGTGATTGTATGAGAGAGGAAGGTGGAAGATTCTTATGTTTAAATAACCTATATTCAAGTTTCTTTCAAGGTTAGTTCCTAAAGGGTAGGTGCCTAGAATATAACTGTATTGACTTCAGTAGTTACTCCAGGAATGCTTGAGAAAAAAGTAAAAAGTCAGGGACAAGCTATTTTTAACAAAGCAAAGCCTATTGTTATGATTCTTTAGAGCTTACTGACACAATATGTGATCTGTCAGGCAATGTTAATTTTTAGAGAGTAACGGTTTGTTGTTTGCAACCTCCTGCTAGCTGGGAACTTTGATATTTTGTGGGATTTCCCCTTCTCATCACCTTGTTTTGCAACTCTTTTCTTCACTGGCCCAGACTAGGAAACTCTGAACAACTGCTTCTGGTAGCTCTGATGGTCTCCTGTGACTACCTAATTTATCTGTGTACTTACAGATGAATCATGAATAAGAGAAAACAAATCTGAACTCTATAATTTCCACTTGCCCGAATATGTAATTTTAATGAGCAAGAAATTTGCTGGAAAATACAGTATCACTTTGCATTATATTATCCCTGTGTAAATGGCACAAAAGAGCAGAACTGGGTGGACAGCATAACTGGATTGTCTTATTTTTAATTAAAATATAGGAGTAAGATTCCTGTGGGAATCTAAATGAGATTACTAGTCCCAAAGTCTAGTGCCTTCACCACGTTGTGCCTGTTAGACGTCAGCACAACTGCTGTGAGTGAGAGGCTCACTTCTTCCTTGGCCACTTCTCAGACTGTTGCTCTATTGAAGATGAACTGCAGGCTGGAGCAGGGGCAGTCAGAGTCCAGCACAGCAGACCCTCCATGGGACAGCACAAGCATGGTCACCCAAATGTCTGGTTCTGTTGTGTGGCTTACACCCAGTAGCATAGCTTCAACAGTGGAGGATTGATTACTCTTTCTCTTATGCTTTATCTTGTCTTGATGAGTTTGTCATTTCTTTCTCTGAGGTTTTTCTCCCTCCTCTAATTTTACTTTTCTTTGTCTTTCTACTGCAAGTACCTGCTTTTATTCACACATCTTGTTATTCCATCACTTCTAGCCATGTGTGGTCTGTCTCTCACGTTTGTGCTGCAGATGCCCTCGTTTGCCCTAGTTTACCTACACTGTGAGGAGTTGACTCACCATAGAAAGACTTGCTTCCCTGTATAGACTGTGAAATGTAGTTTATGTAGTTGTCTCTGAATAAAAATCTACACACTGATATTGCCAATTAGGTATGTTGAATCTAGTTCTTTTGGCCAGCACCAGCATCCTTACACAATGACTGCCACAGGGCACAGCAGTGTTTTGACATTCTCTTTCTCATGGTGGAACTGCCCAGGGACTTCAGTGCTAGCCCCTTGATCCTTTCTTCTTGCTCATCACTACCTCATTCCTCAAGAATGAATCTCACCCTCTCTTTTCATATGCCTTTATTAAAAGTTTTCCTTTTTTTTTTGTTTTCTCTTTCTTTTTCCACCTAGTAGAAATGTAGATTTTAAAACTACATTTATGAGCACAGTGTATTGCCATGAAAAATTCATATCCCTTCTCCCTGCCCTTTTCTTGCCCATTCTTTGAAATGAAGTCACAAACCTAACAGATAAGATTCCTTTCCAGAGTTTGTACCTAATTAAGATGTTTTTTTCTAGTTTAAATGGCTCTCCTGCTGTTCATAAAATCAGTAAGAAGATACAGTATTTCATTAGTCATAGCATAAGAAGTATTTTCTGGACAGCAAGTTTCAGTGAGTATTGTTATTGTATCATCAATATGCATCACAATAAAGGGCAATTGAAGAGCCTTTAGTAACCTTGTTCTGGGCTTTCCTCAGTTCCTTCCACCTTCCATTTTTTTCCTAGATCAGTCTTGTAGTTTTATTTTTATCTCCCAAGACTCCTTTAATCCTTTCATATTATACATTTGTATAACATGATGTTTCCAGCAAAGGATGGAAATATTTCCCAGAGAAGAATCCTCTGCAAATGCCTCCATTGTGTTTTGAATATTTTTCTCTAATCACACTACAGATATTAAATAAAATCAGACCTGTCTTTGGTCTCTAGATACCTTTCCCATCTTGTCACATTAGTGTTTATCATTTCAGTCCAACAGCTAATTTATAACTCATGTGTTAGTGCTCTTGAAGAAAATTAATGTACAAAGCAAAATTCTAGGCCTTCGGAAAGCAAGGGTGATTATTTGGTTTAAAGAAAACTGACTTCTGTCCCTTATGCTCCTTCTTCTGCAGACTTCACTTGCTTATGTTCTCACACTTACATACTTACAAGAAACACAGTGCATATGTCCCCAGGATCAATTGTGTGTGACTGGGAAGAGGGAAAAAGCCCTTGAGTCCTCCCTATACATTGTCTTCCTCTTCGTGGGTGAGAACAGGCAGCAATTTTAATAGACTTTTTATACCTTATAGGAGTCCACCTTATTGTGATATGATCCCTTGACACCAAACCTTGCTTATTTCACCTTTCTAAAGTTGATATCTGTTGTTTTGGGTATCTTTAAGGCTCAGGCCCAGCTTCACGCTGAGCTATTGGCAAAAGGGAGAACCCATGTCATGTACCACAGTTTTTTTACCCGACTCTCCTGCCAGCAGAGGTCTGTGCTTTGGCCCTCCTGAAGCACAGGCATTGAAGTCTTCATGTAAAAATCCCATTCCTCAAGGTTTACCAGTTTGACTACAGCTGATAATGTCCTTGGTTATCAATGCAAGGAATGCTTTCTTATTGGTCTGTAAGAATGGCTACTCACAAGGAATTTTCAGAGTTGCCTCAAGTAGTAATTCAAAGAATTTCCATTGATTTGCCCATTGTGGACTTCTTTATAGGTTTTGGGTTATGTGTAATCCACTTCCTTTAACAGAGCTGGTCAACAGACGCTAAATATGATTTGCTTCTGAAAAATTCAGTCTCAATAACCAGTCATCTCAGACCCCAAGTTAATGTGTCACATTATCAAACCACTCATACAGAAAAGGTCCTATCCTGTACAGTTTGACTTTGGTAGAGTAACTGAAGCATACTTTAAACATGGGACAAATAAGTTCTGTATCTTGATGGTTTGAGAATTGCAGTCTGTTGAGCTGAATCAATTACAAATGAAGGGTCATTCAAAGACAGCAAAACATTTAAACTGTAATTTCTCATTTTGCAACAATGAGTCAAACAGCACTGCACAATCTCATCTTCTGCACGTTTTTGTTCAATGTCTATGGTTTTTGGCACTGGTGGTGTTAGCTATGAACACACAAACCCAATACCCATGTTACATATTTATTCTATTTCAAGGTCAAGATTTCCTGAGAGGATAGAGATATACAAATAACTTGCATTTGATATGGCTGGGTATTCAAGCAGCAGTGCTATTGTAAGTGATAACAAAAGACAAAATGTAAGTCTGATGCTTAAGGCCAGAACATGTTGTTTTTCAAATCTTTGTATTAATATGAAGGAAGAGAAATTTTATTTTCCTCAAAAAAAGAATCTTTATTTCTCTGTATGTTTAGTTCATGATATCAACTTTACAAAGTGGTTCAAATAGGCTTTGCAATAAAAGAAAACACACTCTAATGTTCCTACAGTGTTAAATACTATTTCTTGATACACATCGGTATCCAGAGGTCGTTGCTTTCTTGTCAGAGAAAAACCTGAAGCACTGTTTTTTGTGTTTAATTATACAATCCTTACATTTCAGTAAATAAATCCTGACCTCACTTATGGATCTTTCTGTAAAAATGGCTGTTTGGGTTACTGTTGCCATTTTTTGTCATTCTGTGTATGTGCATGCATTGTCATCTCTAGTTTGGATTGCATAACTCAAAATCTGGTAATGAACATCAGTGTGCACATATATATCTAATTTCTTTGTCTTCTACTAAGTTTAGAATTTCATCTTATCTTTCAAGCTAGGATAATCCATATGAGAAATACATTGTCTTACGTAATTTTTTTGGTTCTACCACATTACCATCAGCTTTATGTGAAATCCTTAAATAAGATTGCAAGTTTTAGAGGATTTTTCCCATAATTTCCTCTGTTTAGGGCTGCATTATGCCTGAACTAAAGCCCTTTGTAGGAGACGGGATCACAACACATTCATGGAGCTGCAGTGTTCACGAAGCTGTGGTGGATGACATTATCCTGGCCTCATATTGTTCCCAAGTGTTCTGGGAAAAGCAGTCATAAGTGGAATTTTATTCAGGTTCATGCTCAAAATGTAGCACAGGGCACTGGAAACAAAGGCTCCCAAAACCTTGTAGCTCAATTCCTACCCTGTTCAGTGAGGAAGGATAAAAAAGGAGACAATTTTTCCCTTAATATTTTCTCTTTTCCTTCACCTGTGTTTGCAAGAAATGCAGTTTTCAAAAGTTTAAAGTAAAGCATTGGACCAGATATTCTGTGCAGTATTTGGTAGCTTATATTGGTGCCTAGCTGCTTACAGGTTAAACCATGACACAGATTAGATCACTTCAATGACTCCCAAAAAATGGGTCTAAACAAAGATACTGACTAAAGACAATAAATGCAAGCATCTTACACAGCATAATGCTTGATTTAGTGTCAAAGATTCGGCACTGAGTCAGGGACAGGGTCTTGACTTTTGTCAGTTGGTGGTCTCATATCCATTGATCTTCAGTGGTGCCTTGCTTTTCCCATTCCTACAGACAAAAAATACAGGAATGAACAAAATTACCTCCAGAGCCCTCCCAAAAGGAAAAAGACCTAANCCTCCAGAGCCCTCCCAAAAGGAAAAAGACCTAATCCCCTTACCTCATTTTGCTCCAGTCAGGAACTCCAGCTCCAATAGGCCTATTCTCTTATTTCAACAAGCTGCCAATAAAGAGCAGATCTGCAGTGGAAGCATTAATATCTATTCCCAGAACAACTGACGAAGGAGACTTGCTGCCTTTGCAACTTTTCAACAGGTGATGTGTGTCCTTGGCATTTGC
>VYZP01033771.1:0-12226 GCA_013400635.1 Hypocryptadius cinnamomeus
CAGGCACTCCACAAAATCCACCGGCAGCGTCTTCAGGTCAAAGCTGTGGGAAAATCCCGGGAAGAGGGTGTGGGGACAGAGCTCACAGGGAAGTGGCCAGGCCATGGAAGTCTCTGGAGCCAGGCTGGGAGAGCTGGGAATGTTCCCCTGGAGAAGGGAAGGCTCCAGGCAGAGCTCAGAGCCCCTTGCAGGGCCTGAAGGGGCTCCAGGAGAGCTGGAGAGGGACTGGGGACAAGGCATGGAGGGACAGGACCCAGGGAATGGCTCCCACTGCCAGAGGGCAGGGATGGATGGGAGATTGGGAATTGGGAATTCCTGGCTGGGCTGGGATTGCCAGAGCAGCTGTGGCTGCCCCTGGATCCCTGGCAGTACCCAAGGCCAGGCTGGATGGGGCTGGGAGCAGCCTGGGACAGTGGGAGGTGTCCCTGGATGAATTGGATGGGCTTTAAGGTCCCTCCCAACCCCGAGCAGTCTGGGATTCAGCTCCACATGAAGTACAAAGAAGAAGCTGTGAAGCTCCTCCTGCCCTGCCCATGCAGATGGGAACAGGATCCAGGGATAATGGGAATGATGCTGCTTCCATCTCCAAACATGTGGCCATTCCTCCACCCTTCCAGGCTCACTTTTCCAGGGAAAAGAGGTGGGAAGAGCAAATATTTGTATTTAAATGGCCCAGAGCCCTCTAAAGCCCAACTGCTGAACCTGCCAGGACCTAGGGCAGGTTTGGGTCATTCTCAGCTGAAGACAAAGCTCGTGCATCCACATTTTGGAGATATTCCTTAAGGGAGGAGTGGGAGATGTTTGCCATGGCCAGGATGGATTTGGGATCAGCCCCAAGGAGCAGCTCCACCTGTCTCAAGAGCAGGGAAAGATCCATATCAGTTCCTAAGGCCACTCCACAAACCTAATTCCATGCAAAATCTGCTCCTGCACCTGGACTAAACTCATCCTTCATGGAGCAAACCAGAAGAGCTGCCTCTTCCTGGTTTCCCTCTGGATTTTGCTCACTGGGACAGGAAATACCGTGGAGCTGCCATGGCAAACTGGATAGGCTGGAACGAGCTGCTTTAATAAAGGAAGTGCTAATTTGTCCAACCTCAGCAGTGACTCAGCAACACAAATCAGATTCTGATTTCTGGGAATTCACCACCATTCCGTCCTTCCCCTGGCATTTTTTCCATCAGCATTTCCCAGCCCTCCCAGTGAGCCTGGGGCAGGATTCCTTGGCTGCACTCACACGTGGATGGCTTTGCAGATCTCATCCGCCGTCTTCCCGGCTTTCCGCAGGGTGATGGCCAAGTTCTTGGCTCTGTTGGCATCCAGCAGCGTGACCTTGTTGGACCCTTTCTGAGGGATCTTCTGCTTGCTGGAGGTCAGATCCATGGCTGGGCCCTGGGCTTTTGTTTTGAATATCTCCTCAAATTCATCCACGTTCAGATCCTGGAAAGGAAAGGAAAGGATTTATCCTGCAGGGAACACTAAATCCTAATCCAGAACTACAGGGAAAGCGTTGTGGTGGCTGAGACAGGGTCATGGAATCATGGAATGGTTTGGGTTGGAATATTAAAGCTCGTCCCAGTTCCACCCCCTGCCATGGACAGGGACAGCTTCCACCAGCCCAGGTTTTTCCAACCCCGTCCAGCCTGGCTTTGGAACCCAGAGAATTCTGTCAGAGGCTGAGGGATGGAAGGAACACACTCCTGAGCTGGGATGAGGAAATTTGGCCACATCCCAGAAATCCAGCCACAAACAGGTCTGCACAGGTTCAGAAATTCAGGAAAACATTGGTGAGCACTGGAGCTTTATCCAGCCATGGCTAAAGCATCCAGGGGAACATCCAGGACCTGGAATGAGCCCTGTCCCAAGGCCACTGCTGTGCCCGATCCCTGTGGAGATCTTCCCACTCCCCACAACTCCCTGACAGGAGGGGACAGCCAGCTCTGCTCCCACAGAACAGGGACAGGAGGAGAGGAAATGGAATCAGGCTGCTCCAGCAGAGGTTTAGTTGGATATTAGGAAATACTGGATATTGGCAAGCGTGGTCAGGCACTGGAAGGGCCTGGAGCCCCCATTCCTGGAGGGATTTAACCCCTGTGCATGTGGCACTTGGGGACACGGGACAGTGCTGGCTTGAGGGCTGGACTGGGCGGTCTGAGAGGCTTTTCCAAGCCAAACACTCCACGGTTCCAGGTTTTGCTGGGCAGCAGGGAGGGATCAGGGGCACCTCGAGGATGCGCTCGTCGTCGATCTCGTTGAAGACGGTGCCGTTGATCTGGTTGGGCTTCAGGGCCACCCAGTTGAACACGGGCATGCGGAACTTGGTCTTGATGGGCTTCTTGATCTTCACAGCTGGGGACAGGACAGGACAGGGGAATTCCTGAAAAACCACCTGGGAACGCCCCAGCGCAGCTCCCCAGGTGGGGTCCAGCACTGGGGAAGAACTGGGCAGAGCTAATTATCCCACTGGGATCCTGGAAAGGTGTCACTGCCTCCAGAGGCTGCTGGAGAGGGGAACCCCAGCCCTCAGCAGGACAGCACCAGCTCCCAGGGCTCTGCAAACCTCCCAAAGGGAAATCTGGGATCCCTGTATCCCCACGAGCTGCCTGGATTGATCTGAACTCCCAGGCTCTGTCCAAATTCCATGGAAAAGGGGGAGAGTGGGTGAATTCAGACTTGTCCTGCTGCTGGCAGAGCCCACTCTGAGCTGTGTCACAAACAGGTGACAGGAAGGGAAAAATGCCCCGTTCCCAACGTTTTGGGAAATGGGATTTGGGAAAACTGCAGTGGGGCACCTTCTCAGCAGGTCTGAGTTTCAAGGTCAAAGGGATTGAGCTGCAGCAAAGCTGGGCTTTAACAGGGGTTTAAAACCAGGTTTTGATTCCTGTGCTGTGCAAATCCAGCAAATCCAAGCCATTCGGGAACTTTGGAGTAATTTAGGAATTTAAACAGAAGAGCTGTGAAAATGAAATCTGGAAATGAGACCTGATTGAGCAAGGGAAAAACCCTATTCCTATTCCTTATCATATTCCTGTTCCTATTTCTATTCTTACTTCTATTTCTATTCCTATTCCTATCCCTATTCCATTCAATCTGGAAGCCACATGTATAATTTCCATAATCCAGTTCCCATTTCCTTTTCCTTACATGAGAACACAAATTTGTTCCTTGCTACAAAATCAATGAATTAAAATCCATCAATCAACCTTTTGCTCCTGAATTACTCCCCAAAAAATCTGGCAATCATGGAACAGAAACCCTGGTCCTGCAGTGCTGGACACCAAGTGGATAACAGGGAATACACAGAATATTCCAGTGAGTATTTTGGGAATTGTATTTATCCAACTTGTGCTCATCTACACTAAACAGGGTTTTGTTCTCTGCATAACTGATGGGGTTACTTAAAATAATTCCTAAAAGAAAAGAAGGAATAGCTTTGAACACCCATGGAAAAAGGGATTTTCTACTTGTGCACACATTGGAATGGATAATTAACTGCTCCCAGGTTATTCCAGGACAGGGAAGGCAGGAATGCCTCATGGAAAAGATAACGGAGCTCAGAACCCCTTCAGATTCCCCTTCCTCCTCCTCCTCCTCCTCCCTTCCCCCGCTCTGGGTACCAAATCCCAAGGGTTGGCTCCAACCTCCCCCTGCCCATCCCCTGGAGCCCTGGATACCCCCCAGGTGCCCCTGGACACCCCCAGGACACAGGGAATGCCAGGATAAGGGATACTTAGCAGGAAGGAACCTACAGAAGAGCTTGATGGGCCCATCTTAGCAGGAAGCAGAAGGAACAGAGAAACAAGTGTTAGGAGAGGTCAGAAAAGCAGCATTTGTTATTTCCCAACTCCCCTCGGCCCCACAGCGTTCCTGCCCTGGGAATGCTCCTTCCTGCAGAGCCCCTGCATCCAGAAAAGGCACTTCCAGTCCCATTCCCTCAGAATTCCCACAGAAAAATGGGATCTGCAGCCCAGCAGCCCTCAGGCACCTCCATGGCCACATCCCGAGGGATCAGCGCTCTCTCTAGGGCTGGATTTTCCTACAAAACACCCTGGGACCCTCTGAGCCAGGATGCTTTTTGTCTTCCAAGGAACCTTTAAAGGCTGGAATATTTAAGTAGATTTTTTTTGTCTTTAACAAAGGTCTTAATGAGAGTCTCTTGCTTTGGACTCCTAACAAGCTCTGGAGATTTCTGGGGACACCAGTGAGCCCTCACCAGTGAGCCCTGAGACACCTGCCAGGAGGCAGTGACTAAAACATGGGTAAGGATGGGCAGCAGATTGTTCTTCCTTCCAAAAAAATCCCCAAATTTTGCCTTTTCTTCCCAAATTTCCACAAAAAATTCACACATTTTGCACTGACACTTCTTCTCAGAAGAAGTCAAACCCATATTCTGTGGAAGTCAAAAATGACCCTGTTTATAAAATACTTTTGGTGTGAGTTTTGTTCCACTGGAGAATCCAAGTCTTCCAGACCAAACCCAAATGGCTGGGTTGATAAATCCCAGCATCTCCCACTGGTTTGGGCTGGGAGGGACATCAAGGATTATCCAGCTCCCCCATCCCAGGCTGCTCCAAGCTGGACACTTCCAGGGGTGCAGGGAGCAGCCACAGCTCCTCTGGGCAACCTCAGAGACCCCGGAATGCTCCGTCCTTCCAGGAACTCCCCATCCCATCCCAACCCCTGTGAGGAACAAGGGGGTTTGTTCAGGGCCAGCAGTGGGGTGCCCTGAGGGAGCTTTACCTGCCAGGCCAGAGTTGAAGACCACGGTGGGCGAGGCCGTGCCGGGCAGGGGGGGAGCCGAGGGCGGCGGCGGAGGCGGCAGCGGAGCCGCTGGAGCCGCGTCCAGAGCCGGGCCCGGGAGAGGAGGAGGAGGAGGAGGAGGAGGAGGAGGTGGTGGTGGAGGTGGCACAGGCACTGCCACGGGGCCGTTGGGCACTGTGGGATGGAGGGAAAATGGAGTTACCATGGAGGGAAGGGGCACAAAGGAAGAGCCACAGCATTCCCGCAATGTCCCCTCCCCACCCTGAGCCACCAAAGGCCTTCGGCGCCTGGAAGTGCCCTCAGGAAAGATGGGACCAGTTTTTCCATCCATGGAAAAGCAGATGGAGGGGGCAGCCAGGTGGAGGTCACACTCTGCTCGCGGGGAACAGGGACAGCAGGAGAGGGAACAGCCTCAGGCTGGGCAGCAGGAGTTTCCCCACGGGAAGGGCGGCCAGGCACTGGAACTGCCCAGGGAGGTCTGGTGCCCACAGCTGGGATCTCCCTCCTTCCTCACCTGCCTCAGGAGAGCCTGGCAGGGCGGGCAGGGGGGGTGGAGGTGGGGGCAGTGGCACTGAGGAGGCAGCTCCAGGTGTGGCACAGGTCCCTGGCACCGCCTCCGCTCCTGCTGGCACCATCCCGGAGCCCAGGGCCACGGGAAGGATGGAGATGTCCCCATCCCCTTTCTTCTGGATCTTGATGGTTCCCTGCTTCTCCAGCTCGTGGATCTTCTTCTCCAGCGTGGACTGGCGCTGGATGGCTTCCTCCTTCTCCTTCACCATCTTCCTCAGGGTGTGAACCTGGCTGTTGGCATCCTTGTAGATCTCCTGGAATGACACAGGAGCAGGGAATGTGCATTCAGAATCCCAAGGGCAGGATCAGAACAGCCTGATCCAGAGAAGGGATTGCGCTGCACGTACCCAGGGCAGCCCCCCCCAGAGAAATTCTGGGATTCTCCAACCCTTTGGGACCTCCACAGGTCCAAAACTTCCACCTGGAATGCTGCACACCTGGGGAATGTGTCCACCTCACTCAGTGATTCCTGGCACATCCAAAGGGATTTCTGTCCATCCTTTGAGTGCACACACAAACAATTCCACCTGAAATCTGCCCCAGGTTCCATATTGGGAAGCCAAGACAATTCCCCTGCCCCAGGTCCGTGCTCCCCACTCCCTGGATCCTGACTCCACCCAGGGCTTCCCCACCCCACTCACCCTGATCACGTCCAGTTCTTTGTTCCTTTGCATCAGTTGCTTTTCCAGTTCCACAATCTTGGCCATGGCTTCGTTCTCCGTATCCTGGAGTTTTTCAGATAACTATCCAGCAAAACAGAAATGGATTAAAGAACTGGAAAACTGGGGGTTTATCCATCAAAATAAGAGGTAAGAGGTATCCATCTTGGATAAACTGATGAATTATTGATATTGCAGGAAACCCTGAAGCCTTTCCTTGGGAAGAGAACAGATTCCTGCCTGAGATGGGAGACATCAAGCTGGAATGGGCTTGGAGCACCCTGGGATAGTGGAAGGTGTCCCTGCCCGTGGCAGGGATTGAACTGGATGGGTTTTAATGGCCCTGCCAACCCAAACCATTCCCTGACACCCACAAAACCTTAGAGGGGCACACACTGCACAGCAAGTTAAGACCATTATTTATTCCAAGTGATGGGAATACAGGGATGCTAAGAGAAGGAAAAGCCTTTTCTCAGTTTTAAAGTACGGAAAATCCCTTTTTTTTATTATTTTCCAAAAGCCAGGCCGTGTCTTCCAGCCTAAAGGAACCGACTCCAAGATTTGGGACAGCAAACCCTGAGCATCTACACAAGAGGATTTTCCAGCCCCTTCCCTCCTGAGCCCCTGTTTAAAGCACAGCCAGGATGGTTTTTCCCCTATTTTGGGCCTGCTCTGCTGAGGAGTTGGAGTTTTCCATGGAAATCAGCTCTCCCAGCTCCTACACCTGTGCAGAGGCTCCCTGTGCCAGGTGAATCCTCCTGGAAGCACACCCAGTGCCTGGTTCTTTCCCAGTCCAGAGGGAAAGTCCCACTCCTCCCAGAGGCCCAGCGATCCCAAGGCTTTTTCCGAGTGATCCTCCCCCCAAGGTGGGCCAGGCCAGTCCGGAATCTGGGTGGCAGCGTGGGCCACTCACGTGGGACAGGTTTTCTTCCAGTTCCTCCACCCTTTCCAGGGCAGCGTTCTTGGTCTCGGCGTCCTCCAGCAGAGCCCCCACGTCGAACACGTTGTCCAGGTAGGCCTGGATCTGCACCTGCAGCTTGTCACTCTCCGTGTGCTTCAGCTTCTGCAGGGCCCAGGGCACACAGGGGACACCGGTGATACCGGGCACTGGGACAGGGCTGGGGGACAGGGGGAGCTCAGGGCACTCCCACCACCCAGGGAAGCCCTTTGGACACCAAACAGCCCCAGTTCAGTTAGGCAGGGTCTCATCCTCTGTCCCTCCAGGGGACATTACAGCTTCCCTACCCATGGAATGGGAGCTTTAGGGTCCCTTCCAGCCCAAACCACTCCATGATTTCTTCTGTGTTTGCTGGGAAAGGCTCTGCCTGGTCCCCATGGACTCCCCAGAACCTCCCCCAGACCCCAAACGCACCCATGGCCAGTGCAGCCCTGTCCAAACACATCCCACAGACCCCAAATCCCTCTCCTGCTGGACACTGAGCAGGAATCTGCAGGGACAAGTCATTCCCATGCCAACAGCAGCAGTGTTTCCATGGATGTGCTCCCAAGGACAGGGAGAAAATGCTGCCTGGAGAGGCTGTGGCTGCCCCAATCCCTGGAAGTGTCCAGGGCCAGGCTGGAGGGGCTTGCAGCAGCCTGGGACAGTGGAAGGGTCCCTGCCCAAGGCAGGAGAGGATTGAGAAACTCTTTCAGGTCCCTTCCAACCCAAATGATTCTGGGATCCCATGGAAAATAGAGAAGGGGAAACAAAGAAGCAGCTGACAGACAGACAGACAGACACCAGAGGACTCGTGGCTGTCAGAGAATCCCAAAGGAGACTTTTCCAGCCTGGAGAAGGAGGGAGCCCCGTGGCTGGAGCTGGGGGACGTGGCAGGGCGAGGATGGCTGTGGTTCATCCTCCCTTTGTTATCAGGCTCCAGATTTAGCTCCAGGCTGTAATTCCAGCTGGCTGCAGCCATTCCCTGCTGGCCACGGCCCCTCCAGCTGTGGGATAGCCCAGAAGCTGTGGGGTGAGGGGTTTGGGGGGTGGGAAAGGGGGGATGGGAATGGGAGCAGCTCCAGACTCACATCCAGGTACTCGTCCAGGCCCAGCTTGGTGAACTCGTACTGCAGGTGCACTCGGAAGTTCATGTCCTCCACGGAGTGCACCACGATGTTGATGAACTGCATGCAGGCCACCTGCAAGGACACCCAGGTGAGCCCAGGGCTTGCAACTTGAGATGTAGGGAAACCTCAGAACCTCGGGCTTGTAAGCCAAAGCTCAAAATTAAATACAGGGTTTGATCTGAGAAGTAAATACAGGATTTGATCTCTGGAAAAGGCTTCTAAACTTAAGGGACAGAAGTGAGAATGTAAATTTGTAGTTTAAAGTTAAGTTAACATGTTAAGTTAAAAAGAAGAAAGTTTAGAGTGTTAGAGTTTAAGATACAGAAAAAATAAAAGTAGTTACAAAGGTAACAAGAAGCTTAGAATATAGTACTGTAGGTTTGTGTGTTACAATATGATTAAGAAAGTTTACACTATATCATGAGTTCATAAGATGAAACATTTAAAGATTAAGTTAAAAATATAAATATCTTTGTTAGTAATGTTTTATTGCTTAATAAATCTTTAAAAGTTCCTATAATTAGAGGTTTTGTGACCTTCTGAGCTGTGTGGTGAAGATGTGAACAGATGTGAACCCACCTTTCTTACTTATGTAGAAGATAAGAAAAATAAATTGCATCATCTAAAGCAACCCAGAAATCATGTCTCTAACCTATTCAAAATTCCTCCACAAGTCCCCACCCCCAGGTATCCCCAGGAACAGCTGGAATGGGATCTGTGGGACCAGCCCTGGGACAGGATCCCCAGGAGCAGGATCTGAACACGCTGCCCAGGCTGGGCACAGCCACGAGCACATTTCCCTGTGGCTCCTCCAAGGGGAAAGCATCAGCTGCTCTCCTGAGCTGATCCATTTCCAGGTCAGGCTGGGCTCAGGGAATCTTGGTCTGCTGGGATGAAGGGCAATGAGCATTCCAGGAATTAAGTCATGTCTGCAGAGTCACCTCCCCAGAGCAGGAATGCTGCCCAGGCCAGGGCAGGCTCCAGGCTCTGAAAAACCAGTCCTGGGCTTCAACAGCCTGGAAAAGGGAGATTCACCTGGGCCTGGGCTTAAACAGCCTGGAAAAGGGAGATTCACCTAGGCCTGGGTTTAAATAGCCTGGAAAAGGGAGATTCACCTGGGCCTGGGCTTAAACAGCCTGGAAAAGGGAGATTCACCTAGGCCTGGGTTTAAATAGCCTGGAAAAGGGAGATTCACCTGGGCCTGGTTCTAAACAGCCTGGAAAAGGGAGATTTACCTGGGCCTGGGCTTAAACAGCCTAGAAAAGGGAGATTCACCTGGGCCTGGGTTTAAACAGCCTGGAAAAGGGAGATTCACCTAGGCCTGGGTTTAAATAGCCTGGAAAAGGGAGATTCACCTGGGCCTGGTTCTAAACAGCCTGGAAAAGGGAGATTAATCCGGGCCTGGGTTTTAAACAGCTGGGAAAGGGAGATTACTCTGGGCCTGTAGAAGTGAGATTAATCTGGGCCTGGAAGCCCCAGTTCAAGAAAGGAGACTTGCACAAAAGGACCTCTGTTGGTCCCCCAAAGCACATTTCCCAAGCTGAACAAGGAGCAGATCCCAGGGATTGGCATCCACACACATCCCAAGCCAGCCAGGGCAAGGCAAAGGCTCTCCAGGGTATGGGACGTGGGGAAATCTCCTGTGGAGTGCCAGGAATTGGGGTACAAATCCCAAAAAATTTGTCCTTCCCTTGCCACACCCTGTACCTGCTGTGCCCAGGGACCCCCAGGCCTCTCAGGATCCCATCTGCCACCCCTGGAGCTGCTCCAGGAAGGAATTTTCCCCATCCTTGCTGGGTTTCTCATGGATAAAACCCCATCCTGTGAGCAACACTGCAGCAGCAGCCTCCCAGCATCCACCAGGCTCCCTCCCAGATTTCTAGGAGGAACCTGAGGATTGAAGCAATCTGATTTTCCTGCAGGAAAAGCCCCCAGAGACTCCACACCTCTGGGTCTTTTGGCGGGAAGAAGGAACTGAAGGCACCCCCTGGATCTGGACCACCAGTTTGGCACTGGGATTTGGCCACTTCCCTGGGATCTGTTCCAGGGTCCAGAGGAAAAATGGATGGGATAAATCTGAGACTCCAGGCTGGGTGCCTTGAGGGAAAATGCAAGGATCATGTAATTTCCTCCTCTTCTTTCTAAATCCAAGGAATTTGCCAGCCTGCCTCCCTCACAGCACCTCATTTTTAACCTGCTGGCCCTCAGGGCTGTGATCCCATCCTGGAAACATTCCTGGAGCGTTCAAAGCCTGCAGGAATCACCTCACTGGTGCTCTAACTCCCGATTTTTGGCAGAAGAAGGTCCTGTACACAAAGCTCAGCACTAAATTGATACAAAGTGCAACAGAGGCCTCAGAATTCCAGTGCTGGGGTGGGAAATCCTGCTCAGAACAGACCCACATGGGATCCAAGCACTGAGCAGGAATTCAAGGGAGATTTTTCCTGATTAAATTAGGATTTCAGTTTCTCACACTCCAGCAAAGACCTTAAACCCCCACATCTGGGAGATTTTTGCCATCAACCCTGGAACCAACACCCCTCCAACACCCTCCCTGCTGCCACAGCTCTGCCTGAGCCAGCAGAAGGGCCCAGGGAAGGACAGCGATGGGAAAAGCAGGAGTTTCTGGCCAGTGCCACTCACCATGAAGTCAATGTTGTTGTCCTCGTTCCGGAAATGCTCCATGAGCTTCTCGAAGCGCTGCTTCTCCCCACACACCTGGAAACCAGCACCACACTGGGGTCAGCCCCAAAAAGAACTTCAGACACGCTTCACCTGCCTGCTCAGAGCATCTCCAGCCAGGATTCCTCTCGCTAAAATGTCATAAATAATCCCATAGGGGCACCTGCAGTGGGAGGCTGAGGAGCCAGGCACAATGCTTGTGCGTTTGTAATTACAAAAGAACTCTTTTTATCTCTTTTTTCCTTAAAAACTGGATCTTATCCATGAGTGGAAGGAGCAGAGTTGCACCAGGCTGTGCCACAGCTCAGAGCTGAATTTTCTCTGTAATTAGGGAGAAACCCAAATGACAGAGAGGGAAAAAAGAGAAAATTATCCCTGGCTGAAGGAGGAGTGAAAATAAATCAGTGCAACAATCAGAATTCCAGAGTGACCTTCCCAAAAGCTGTCTGGATGAGCTGAATCCCAATTTATTTTCTTGGCATTTCTTCTTGCCTTGGAGCAAAACACACTGAATTCTTCAAAGTCATGGACCACCTTCAGAAAAGCTCCTCATCTCTGGGTTATTTTCCAAAGCACCTGAATCCTGGGTTTATTTGCAAATTCCAGATGATTTCCCACCCAGAGATGCCACGAGCACACCCTCCCCTCCCAAATCCTATTATTTTGGAATATTTTTGTGTAAACCAACACAGCAACTTTGCTGGGTGAGAGCCAATGCTGGGAAGTGTTCCCTGCACAGGGAATAATCCTGGCTCTCTGTCCCACTCAGATCCCAGTTTGGATCCCACAGAGCTCTCACAGTGTTTGGATTTCAGTGGAGCTCCCAGCACCTGGAGTATCCCACAGCTCCCTCTGCTCTCCTGGAATTCTGCTCCTCCTGGAACACCAACCTCAGGAAACATGGATAAAACCATGGAGCTGCTTCTCCCAAATCCATGGACACCAGCACAAAGGGCTGGGAATCCTGAGGGAGCTCAGCTGGGATATCCCATTCCAGCAGTGTTTGAATTATTATTATTTCCAGCTCTTTGGAAATTTTCCAGCTCAGCTGGGATATCCCATTCCAGCAGTTTGCCTGCCCTGGGAGGTGCTGGAATAAAAGGTGCTGGAATTGTTGGAATTACAGCTCTTCTGCATAAACATGGAAACCATGGAGTGGACACCAGGGTGCTCCAGGGGAAACTTGCAGCTGATGGAAAATCCCTCCTGCAGGGAATTCAGCTGGATGAGGAGGCTCCAGTCAATCATAAGAGAAGTGGGGACACCCAGATTTGCTGCAGCAGCTGCACCAACCTCCTTGAAGTTGTCAAATGCAGACAAAATGATCTCGTGGCCCCCTCGGACGAGGCAAACGGCCGCCAGGAGCTCCAGGACCAGGGCCTTTGTCCTGTGGAGAGAACAGAGGGAGAGCCTCAGGGACAGCAGCTGATCCTTCTGCTCCCTGCAGAGGGAAAGGTGGGAGCTGCAGCCTCATCCTGTGTGTGTGT
>VYZP01033772.1:0-16728 GCA_013400635.1 Hypocryptadius cinnamomeus
CTTTTCAAAGACATGTTAAGACTACAACTCCATGATAAAGGGGAACAGCACAGGTGTGTTGGCTGTTCTGTGAACTGCTGTAACATGCTTAAAGAAGATGGTAGCACAGAACAAAGAAAGTGTGTTTTCTCCAACTGCTGGACAATTAGAAGAGCTAAGGCAACTACCAATGCTGTCATGAGGGAAATGAGTACACTGATGCATGGATGGGAAGGGAAGCAGGAGACTCATGCACACTAAGTAAATCATCAGTACACCAGGAATCTCCTACATTAAATAAATTCACAATCACATTGTGTCTTCAAAAAGAAAAAAAAACACTTAAAAAGAAACCCCCAACTGGTTGTAACTGAATTGTATTTTTAATAGAGCTAATTAACTAAGTCTACCATTAGCTGAACAATCTTACCCTATTCCACAATTTGTCTGCTTTTTAAAAGCAACAATCTTTTTCTATCTTTATTTTTAAATCCTCCACAGAAAGTAGAATTTTATGCACCATGGGATTATCCCAGAGACAAAAGTGGCAGATTTACACAGACTACTTAGCATTTAATGTTAAGAAAAATAAAATAATTGAGAATCAATGCTACATGCTTGAAGTAAGTGCAACTCCATTGCATTAAAAATGTATTTCAGCTGTGTTAATCTTTCAATCTGATCTTTTACGACATTCTAGCCATACACTAAGAGTAGAATTTAAAAATTTCTATAAATTATACCAGAAAACAATGGACCACGTACCTCAC
The DNA here is from genome assembly GCA_013400635.1 of Hypocryptadius cinnamomeus. Lineage (NCBI taxonomy): Eukaryota > Metazoa > Chordata > Aves > Passeriformes > Zosteropidae > Hypocryptadius > Hypocryptadius cinnamomeus. The sequence continues at coordinate 750 of VYZP01033772.1, forward strand.
AGACAGAGGATACTGCCATACCATGCTGTCATAAACAGTGTCTGTGAACAACTTCATTCACCGTGAAAGGTTACTTTATAGCACAGGAAAAATGTAACAAATATAAAGCAAAAAAGCAAGTGTAGCCTATTCTAACAAAGGTTCTGCAGAACAAATAGCTATGAGACATTGTCCAGATGGCAGCTGGATTATCCACTTCAGGGAAGCTCAATGTATGTAAGACTTCAGAGACTCCAGCCTTAAGAGAATAAAAGGTGGTGCTTCTGTGAGAAGACACTCAGAGGTTACAATTTCAAATAATGGGAACAGTTCATTCTCTGGCAGAATTTAAAGAAATCTAGCAGAAGCTGAAAATAGTCCTAACCTCAAGGACCGAAAGGCCAAAAGATAAAAAATAAGAACATTGGCAATATCAAAGTAAAACTTGTATACTCTGCTGAATCTGAGAAATGTATATTTTATACTAATATTTAGCTCCTACCTTATGTATTCTATTTAGCCTTATATAAAACTACAACTAAACTGACTGTAAATGTGTATGTTTTAAATCAAACATCAGATTGTGAAAAAAACCAAGATCCTTAATGCACACTTTAGTTATATATATTTGTTATATATATTTACTGATTGTATTTTAGACAGGAGTTCAACATTGGAAAAGTAAAAATTAAGTCACTGTTCAAGTCAGGAACTGAAGAGTTAAAGAGTGGCCTACTTCAACACTTCAATCTACAAAATAAAAAGCCAAAAGAGAATGTGACATAGATTTAAATAAAACACACAGCTGATGAATCACATGAAACAAATTAGCTGATTTTTAATGCCAGCTCTACTTAAGTCTGAATGCGAACAGTGTTCCGAATACGATGAACAAAGCTACTGTTCAGAAGCCAATAGCCCACTGCTGGTGTGCAGATTGAAGTCTCTATTCTAACCTCCTGAGCTCAATGTCTTAAACTACGCCTTTGAAAGAAATATTTATGTAAATGATAATCTTTTGGCAAAGAGCCACAAAAACCATACGTGTCTGCGCTTCTCAGATAAAAAAATAAAAGGTTAGCATTTAAAGCACTTTAGAAGTTACTTTTTCTAAAATACAAGCATGCAGATCTAAAAATAAAACACTATGAACACACTTTTTTCATTTTAGGGCTAGATTCCTGAGGCAAAATAATTATTTTTTAAATCAGAAACATCAGAAAGTGTCAGTGTTACAGACCGTCTGTTTCCAGGAGAAACTACTTGGATTTAGAAGGAATGAAGCTAAAACAAAACATTTCATTGATTGAAGCAAACCTTAAAAATTAATTCCATTACTCTTCACATCGCTTTTCCATGAGCTGCTGAAATTAAAAACTTCTTTCATTCTGGAGTAAGTTCCATTGCAACAATGATGACTTATTCCTGGATTTTTCCTCAAATATAGACAATTTAGTACAAGTACACAGAGGCACATCATCTTATCTTTCATTCTGTAAATTAGATTCAAATTTGTTCTAATTATGTTCACCTGGTACTTCCATGACTGACTTAGAAAATAACCAACCATGGTCTGACAGTGTGTCCAGCACTGAATGTTGCCAGCACAGCTCAGAGGAAGGTGCTAAGCTGTTGCACCTACTGACCATCTCCTTCACTACCCTGCTAGGTGGTGGCAAAATGGCAACAGCCAAAATCAATCACCTTCATCCACACTGGAGGCTGCACTGGACATGCCCACATTGCTTATGCCACTGGTTATGTCAGGCCCCGGATATGCCAACAGGATTTACCCACCTCTTCCCCCAGCCAGGAGTTTTGGTGCAGGTGCTCAAGGCTGGCTCTGACCCAGTGTAGCTGAGTAACCAGGCTGTGCTGACAAGAGCTGTGAGGAACCTCACTGCAGGGCTCTCCTGCCTGAGCTAAGAACAGCTTTTAAGCTCAGACTTTTGCCCTTGACCTTGACCACTGGCTTAACTTCCTGCCTTGAGCTGTGCCTTGTGGCTACACACCACGGGGCTGTTGGCTGTCCCTGGTTACCATCCCTGAACCTGCTCTGCTTTTCCCATTTGGCTACTGAGGAATTGCTCCCCTTGCTCACAGTGCCGTGCCTGCTTTGCAGCTCTCCTCAGCTCCCAGCTCACCCTCTCTCATGGAGCAGAACTCTGCTGTTCCCACACTGATGGAAGGTTGACTTCTTTACAAGCCCTCATACCCCAAAGGGTCGTTCTCTCTGCTCTTTCCAAACCTCTCTCCCTGAAGGTAAAAACAAAGAAATGCTTCAAATTGATCTTTGCACGCATAATTTTTTTTTCTCATGTGTTTTACAGGAGCAAGCAACTGCATGGGCAAGAGTAATTTAACTTTCTCACTCCATAAAAAGCAAATGACTTAATTAATTGCTATTAAATAATAGAGCAACAGAAGGCATGAGCATGACGGCATGTCATGTTTTATCTATCATGGGCTTTTTAATTTTTCCCTCTCAAGATAGTACCAGACAAAAATGTTGCTTAAAACAATGAAATAATTTGTCATTAAAAATGAGAAAAAAATTTCTACAGGTTTGATACTGAGAAACACAAAAGTAGAAAATCTTGGCTGCTATGGAATGCAATATGAAATTTTGATGCTTAACAGTCTGCTAATTAGACGTCTGATCTCTAATACCTAATAATCAAATTATGCTTTGCACTGAAGTTACTTATCCTACTCTTCTCATGTCTGGTAAATACAGTGACAGTGTTAAAAGCTCTCACACAAATTGCTCCAGGAACTTTGCAGTACTTTCAACATATCAGCAACTGTGCTACAAATATTCTCTCAAACTGAAAACTGCAACAGGTCACTTGGACACTGAGAAAGAACATTCGCTTATACGCCCATTCATATAAAAAAAGGAATAAAAAGTCATCACACACTCAATAATATAACATAAGGGAACAAATGCTTTATCTTTATAAAGACCAAAAAAACAGAAAGCTATAGTTTGATATATATATGTAGACAAAAATTCAAGTGCCCTCAGTGCATATTAAGCAGAAGAGACTTCACTGAACAGATGCAATAGCTATTTAAAAACTCCTATTACCATAGGTATTCAGGAAAGCTTGATTTGCAAAACTGACTCTATTCGATTCAAGTACCAGAAGATAAACCACCTCTCCACCTCTCCTCCTAAAGTGTTTCTACTTTTGATCATTTCAGAAAGAAAAAAACCCATTCTGATGGTTACAAGATTGGTATTTATTAAACTAATCTCCCACACCCAGTATCACACACTGTCACTGAGCCATATTAAAAAGTTCTGTTCTTTAAACAACTCTCTGGCATACTTTATGATTAAAATAAAGTGTTAAAGCAGTTACAAATGCCTGGATTCATTCACAGCTTTGCAGTGCTATTTGAATTACAAAAGGCAAAAGAATTTTAAAAAAGGTGGGCATCAACCACCTACTACTCAACTGGTACATTGCCTTTTAACATTGAGACCACACTATTAGCACAGTAAGAACCATAATAACTTTATGTGCCCTGCATTTTAAGTAAGAGGCAATGAAAGGAGACGGAAAAACAAAAAGCAGGTTAAATATTTTAGAAGTAATGCCTCACTGTGAGGTCTACAATACTAAATTGTCTACTTAAAGGAAGTGATTTATTTAAACCTGGCCTGGGCAAAGATGATTGCAGAGAACATTATCATCAGAGTGATGAATGTGGCACCTTCCAAGGCCTTTTCATTTTTAATTTCTATAATCACTAAATAGCTACACTTCTTAAATTAATACATCAATAGGAATTAAGCAACTCACAAATCCCTCAGAAGTTCATTTCACCCTTTTTCTTAAAAGGTATTTAAACAGTGTCAAAACTGGAATTAACATAATAACCTTCCAGAAAAGTTACATTTCAATGATCTTGCTCAATTTTAACATTTAAAATTTCTACAGAATTGCTGAAAGCATGTAATATACTTTTCTAAAAGAATAATTCAATAGATATTTGTCTAAAGCACTGTAATGAAAAAGTAAACAAATAATGCTTATCTTCCGTTTTTATTTTACTTCTTTTCTTCTTACTTATGTATATTAACAAAAAAACCTCAAATGATTTAAACAAAAGCTTTTAGCTCAACACATAATTGCAACAAAATTACAATAATTGTACCAATTAAAATAATCCTGAATGAACAGTTTGTCATCTTAATGTTCCAATGGTTTATAGAAGGATCTACTTAATTAGCTAAAATTGCTTTCCAATGTTAGTATCAAATGTCATTTGTTAAAAGTTGAACGATTTTGAAAATAATTTAACAAAGCAATTTTACAAAACACCAAGAACCAACATTTTCTTTTCAGCTGAATAAAGCAAGCAGATGTGTCATCAAATTGCTATAAAAATAAATGAGCCTTTATATGGAGAAAAATAAATTTTACTACTAGTGCTACAGAATACTATTTTTGTATGAAATCAAATTCTTTAATAAAATAATTTCATATCATTTCTATCTTGGTGATATTTTTAGTATGCTATAAATATACTTTCTTAAATTGAAGTAGTAAACAATCAAGGAGAAATATTCCACCGTACATGAAACAGAAAAATGTTTTAACCTGACTAAGTGATTTCATAATTTGATTACCATGGGTGTATTACACAAGAGATCTGAATCTATCAGGAAAACACGGCACCAGTGAAACCATGTTATAGAACTCCAAACCCATAGTAATGAACTGCGGTTTCACTCACAAATAAATTTGTTTCTACCAGTTTAATTTCAAGAAAAAAGGAAAAAAATAAAAGAAAAACTGTTCTGTGGTTGATTTCAAGAAGGGGTAACTTCAGTAAAGACTGCAAAAAAACCCAAGCAAAATCATATACCAGTGCTGAAACGGGACTGGAACTGAAAAAATTAAGAAACAACAATTCCTTCTATTATTGATAAATTAGACAAAGCATGTATATTCCACAATTCGTCCCTTGGAATGCTGTAAGAGTTGCAAAAGCATTAAAATGAAAGTAATACATGAGCTATGGCTAGCTTAGCTCCCTTGGTTCCCTTCACCCCTGCAAACCACCCCCCTTCCCCCAAAAACAAAAAGAATTAAAGAAAGCTGTTATGCTATTCTTCTAAATTTGGTGTGTTCTGCCTCAGCACGTCGTACTGCCATCCAATTTGCCATCCATCATAGGTAGGCATGCACACATATGTACACAAAGACTTTATCACAGAGGTTAAATTAAGCCCAAGTGATGGATGAATTACATGTTGCTAAGTTTTAAATAATGGTTACCTACAACTCTGAGGAAAGTATAACCATTTTCTTGTCCTGAGAAATCTCTTTTTTCAAAATCAAAGAGTTCTTGATTTCCACAGTTTCCCTCAGCTTCCCAAAAAGCATATTTTCAAGGAGATTAAGGAAGGGTGGAGATCGTAATCTGAACAGATGGCTCCTGAGTTTCTTCTATCCTGAGCCAAGCTCTTCTGTTCTAATATTTTTAATAAATATATAAAAATAGTCACAGAAATGTAGGGACCATCAGCTATTTGCAAATATCCTCATAAAAAATCAGAAAGTTCTGCCTTAATATTCCAGTTTGCTCAAAGCCCCCGTCTTAACACCCCAGTTTGGTCAAAGTTCAGGCAAAGAATGACAGGTAGGACTGTCCCTCACAACATCAAGCCCAAAAAGCAGATTAACATCCAAAGCAGCCGATAGGGAGCACCTGAATAGAAGGTTGTGTGAACACCTGAATTCTGCAGCATTAAATAAATTTAATATTCAGTCATGGGGGACAAGCACTCTCCCCTCCCCAGCATCTTTAAGCACTGATCTCATGGTCTTTCTTAGGACTATTTCCTCAGATACACCAGCCTTACACTTCTAACAGCTTCAGCAGCTAATGGCTAGAATTATATTCAGAAAGATACAGAACCTAGATCCAACCCCATAAGAGAGAGGACAGTATTTACCACACATCTACCTAATGCCTGGGAGAATGTCTGGTATCCCAGCATGACCATGAGGAAATTCTCATGGATTGTCATCAACTTCATACTGACTTTGTTCTTTCCAAAGGGCCCTCTGCAACAGGTAGATCGTTAAATTGCTTTGGCAGCCTGCAGTGCATTCCCTGCCATTTTCTTTCCAATGGCCAGCTGGAACTTTTCTACAGTGGCCATCATTGCCTGCCTGGACAACACATCTTGCTCACCAGCACCAGAAGGTTCCTGCAACTTGTCACACATCCTGTCCCAGCACTTGGTACAACTAATTTAGACACATTTATCGTAGAATTAAAGTAGCCTTTGCTGCTGTACTTTGTGCTGAACCTCATTTTATCCTCCTGCTGCAAACATGCTCAAGCCACATGTTTTTTGTCCTTTACTTGGTTTTTTAAGGGCTTCAGTTACTGACTGAGTAGGTTCTAGGTGCAAGGTAGGCCTTGCCTTAGCAATTCTGTGCATTCACAACAGAATTGTTTCACAGCAGAACCACTGATTTCACAGGACCTTCAGGGGCAAAAATTCACAGTCCATAGTTTTTCAAGTGTCTAGAAATATACAATCATTTTCTGAAATGCCATACAAGACATTCTTGAACTCAAGAGGCATATGCATGCCTGAAGTTTCACTTTCAATTGCATAAATCTTACAGCCCAGCTACTAACAGCTCTAACAAGTAGCAGACTGGTAAATCTGACATATCTAGAACAGAACTGGTTAGCTCATAGATACAGAAACTCTCCCTAATGCCTCTGGAAGGACAAAAGCCTCCAGAAGGACAGGCAAGAGAGTTACACAATTAGTTTAGTGATTTCTAGGAACATTTTCCAATTGACAAAGTACGGCAGACTTTGATTTCTGCCATGATAAGAAGGATACAAAGAGATAAAATGTGTTCAGTGGATTATCTTATTTAGTGAGGCAATTTGATGAGGAAAGGGACTGGGAAGACATTGCTTCTCATACAATCAGCTTTAATAGCATGATTTTTGTTCAACAAGGTGGTAATATCAATCCCTGACATCTTTAGTCTTAAGAAGTAGAAAATATCAAGAAACAAAAACAACCAAGACACAGAGTCTCAAACTGAAATGAAAAAATTAGGACTTCTGGGGAAAAGAAAGAAATTAATCAAATGTCTTAAGAATGAGGAGGGCTGGAAAAGAGAGGAGAAAGTAGTCTGGCAAAACTGGGAGTCATCACTGCTTGATGTGAGACTACAGCTTTCCTCAGCCTCTTAAATATATCTATTTTGGTACAACCATTTTGAAATGTGATGATTAGAAACTCAGTCTTTAGAACTTAGAAAAATCACAGATTAATATAATACAATACATTCTGCCCTTCCATTGATTTGTTAGGAACTCCTGAAGACACTGCTTCATTTTCTAACTGAAGTGAGGCACAAAACATTTTTCAGCGAAATCAGGAACAATTTATGAATTCCTTTCCTTACTGCAGATTTACTGCCCACTACTGTGTTAGCAGGATCATAGATGAGATTATTTTCCCCAGTAGGGTATGACACCTATATCCACAATGACTTTGATCTGCAACTTACTCACAGCTACTTCCACAACACTCTGTGAGCAGAGGTTCATGTGGTTATGTGTCCACATGGCATCTCCTCCCTCTGTCAGACCATTCACTGGTATGCCAAATAGCACAAGAATTATCTTTGGAAGCCTCACCTGCAAGTTTCTCATGAGACACATACTCCTATCTTTTACTTCCTTCTTTTGTTTTCCTGGGGCAATCATGCCTGTTATTATCTTAGATTTTAATACATTTAGATGCTTCTAGATGAAGATCTTGTTTAAAATATCTTCTCTTTCAAAATACTTCCTTGTCTTCTTCCTATGTTCATTGACTCTGTCGAGAACTCAGTTCCTTGAAATGTATATTTTTTCTACAAAAGCCACAGTGACTTTTCCCAAGATATTTATTTAGATCTGGCACTGTCATTTATTCTGGTGTCATGGATGCTTTACTTGCCTTCACATGAGAGCACATTCCCATAGCTGGCTAATTTACAAGTCTGAGAAGTCTCAATTGTAAACATTCAACAGAAACTTACTTTAATCTGACAACTTAATTCTCTTAGAAATTTATTTGCAGAAAGCCCACATATTTTATTCCACTTCAGAGCTTTAAAAATTAGTCTTTTGCAACTTCTGCAAACGACTTTGGTATTACAGAAAATTGACTCTTTACAGTAACACAGAAGAGAATGCAGCACAACATAAATGTAGAGGAATATTAACTCTTATTTCATAGTTATAAACAAAATGGTAAAGATAATTAAATTAGACCAGGATGGAGAGATGGGTAATGAAAACAGTGAGTTTGACCACCAAAGAACCTAAACACAAAAGGGGAAGGAGCAACAAAATCAGAATTAAGAGCTTAACCTGGTAAGGAGAGAGACTACATGAAAATCCTGATGATAAGAAAAGACAACACATTACTGGAAGGAGTAAATACTACTAATAATAAATATACCAGGTGGAAAGCAAGACCAACCAGACAAGCAGAGAGAGGCTGAAATAACAGGATAAAAGTGAGATGATACAGCAGGTCAGTTTAAGCTAGTAAAAAGAGTAAAGACATTTTTCTCAAGCATATAAACTGAAAGCCAACCAAGCAGATTCAGCATTTTCTTTTCAAAATTTGCCACAGTGACAAAGCATGAGTTTGTTCCCCCCTAAAAAAGATTGAGAGCACAGAGTACTCTACCTGTTACTGGAAGAGATATTAAGTGACTCCAGCTCATAAAAGTTCTTCATAGAGGTGTGCCTGTGTCACAAATTGAAGCCTGATTTTCTTTAGAGGAGTTGGGGGGTTCTGTTTGGGGTTGGGTTTTTTTGTGGTTTTCTAATTGGTTTTGTGCTTTGGGTTTTTTTTGTTGGTTTGTTGTTGTTGTCATTGTTGTTGGTTGTGGTTGTTGTTTTGGAGGGGGAGTCTGTGTTCTTTTGGTTTGGGTGGGGTTTTTTGTGAGGGTGGTTTTTCTGTTTGTTTGTTGGGTTTTTTGTTATAGACCCTGGAAGAAAGTTCCCAATATGATATTCAGTAGGTTTTTCATCTCTGCATAGTATAAACAAGAAAGATACACTCCTCCTGACAGACCTGGTTTCATACTCATCAATTTAGTCTTTGATAGTCTTCACAGTATCTATAGTAAAAGACAAATTTACTTTCCCCAACAAGCCTTCATAATAAGAATATATTAGTTAGCTTTATTTTTAATGACAAATTGAGTACAGAGATACAGGTATACTTTTTTAGTTACCAAATTGAGGTATCCATTTTTTCCCAGAATACTTCACCAACTGAAAGCAGAGCTCCTAGTAGCTCCAGAGCTCCAGATCCGAACACTGAGTACTTAGCAGTATCAGCCCACAGAACCATAAGCTGTACACCACCTCCCCACAGAGGCATGAATACTATCCAAGTGAAAGGTACTATACAGGTGACTAGTCCAGCATCACACAAACTCTGACTAATAGTTGTGGAACAGAGTTTCATTGTCTTACTTTAGTTATTGCATTCATCTCCAAAAGATAGCACTGCAATGGGACAGAAAATGGCCCCCTCCTTTACTACAGTTTGCAAAATTAAATCCTGGACATTACAAGATGGGAATCTCATGGAGGCCAAATAGCATATAATCATGGAAATCATATATCATTGTGTCTGCATAGAGGGGAATTAACTAAAGACTATATTTATTCTTTTGCTTCTTAGTGCTTGTCTACTCGATTCTGTTCGTTTTCCTGTATGTTTTGTATGTTGTGCAAGTATGGCTTTCTCCGGGAAACACCGAGCGCCAAGGCTCCGGCGCCAGCGCTCCCCGCGGCTGTGCCGAGCCGGCAGCGCCACCTGCCGGCACCGCGCCGCGCTGCACAGTCCCTGCGGCACCAGCGCTGCCGGGGGGCAGCTGGGGACAGCCAGCCTCGGGGACACAGCTGGGGACAGCCCGCCTCGGGGGACACAGCTGGGGACAGCCCGCCTCGGGGGGGCACTGCTGGGGACAGCCCGCCTCGGAGGACACAGCTGGGGACAACCTGCCTCGGGGAACACAGCTGGGGACAGCCTGCCTCAGGGGGGCACAGCTGTAGGGCAACACGGGGTTAACTGCCCCCGTTGCACGCTCAGCGCACACACCGATCATCTACAGCAGCTCCTCCGCTGAAGGGAGCTGTAACTGGTCAGTCCAGCGCGGTCACCCTCTGCTCCGCACCCCCTGCAGCAGAGAGGAAGGCAATGCTGAGTTCTCACTGCAAGGGAATCCCGGTGATTCAAAAGCTTTTTAACACCTGACCTTTTAAAGTTTGGAAAAGCAACTGCAAAATCAAAGGACTCTCTTTACACAGAGAACACAATCAAGTGTGAAACTCTTACATTCAACATAGAACCTACAAGATTCCTTTCAGCAACGAGAGATGTTCAAGCAGCAACCCTAAAACTACAGTGTCACAATAAAAGTGTGTGACAAATAGTTTGACAAAAATTATTCAATACTAGGAAAACTATATTCTTGATACTGATCTAAAATATCAAGATACTAAAAAAAACAAAACCTTGAAGAATAAAAAGCAGGGAACAAGTAACAAACTCAGTACAGGAACAAGCTACATAATATATATGGTATATATTTATGAGACTCCAAATGGGAAAGCTGCTCTGTAAACTAATAAAACTTAGAAAACTGAAGTTTTAGAAGAGGAACTAACTTTAAAATTATAGTGAAACAGTTATTTGAGTCAAGTTACTTTAAACAGTTGCAGATAAAAATAATAGCAATGACACAGAAAGGATTACTTTGGATAAAACAGAATTTTTAGAGCTCTGTATAATCCCAGAGAAGAGTTCACAGACCTTTTCACATTTAGCATATGGTAAAGATGATCACCCAAATCACCAGACAGATGGGACTCAGCTTTGTCACTACTTCAGGAGAGTTGTATATTTAGTTCCTTACACAGGTTCAACAGAAGGGGCTGAGAGACACCAATTCTCTTCCTGAGCATGCAGCAACATTATTGTTAGGAAACTTTTTTCTTTTAATTGTTAAGAAGCTAAAGAAATTAAGTTCTTTAGCTTTATAATTTTCATATCAAATAGTCCTGTTGCTATTTTTTCTCAAGAGAAAATCCTGAATATTGGTCTGGTTTTCCTTTTCCTTGTTTTACTGGTTTTGCAGGTAGAATACAAACATCTTTCCTTAAAACATGATTATCACCTTCCCTTTTCCAATACATTGTACAGGGTTCTTCATGTTTCTTCCCATTATATACTCTGGTCTTAAACACTAAAAAATTACCTATACACTTGTAACTGTCAGTTATGAACTAGCATTCTACTCAAGTGGCTGTATCACTTCCAAACAACTTGCATAGCAAGAGGTACAACATAGCAGCAGTCATGAATCTCCTCCACACCTTAACTAATAAACCATGACACGCACCAGCTGGCATTGAGCATCAACAGCTCAAGTGTTTGTGCTAACAACAAACAACCCAGAACCCAAGTAACTTATTCACATTCACTTGTGAATGTCCTTTTCTTCAAGTTAGTTTACTACAATTTAACATTCATGCATACTGGAATTACTAGCACCCATTTATGAAAATAAATCAGGTCTCTAATACGTCCTCTGGTTTATCAGAAGGCAAACATTGTTATGTCTTGAAGACAGCTTTGTACGTTAATCATCCCAAAGTGATTTATTACTCTAAATGCCAATAATCAGAAAACTGTAATGAGTTTGTTGGGCAAATACTTAAAATATAAAATTGTGAAACATGCTATACAGAAATCTAAATAAAGAGAAATTTGAATGAAAAACATGACAAGAAAGGGAATTCCTGATGATTCTGAATTACTGTACTTAGCTGATCACACAAACATTTGTGACACTAGTTGTGTGAATGCACAATGGAAAGATGGGTTGCCTGTGCTTTACCTTGGATTTCACAGGTGTATTATACTCACAGAGGAAATGCAGAACCAAAAACTGGGTCCACATTCTAGAGGAGAATGTTTTCTAATCATGCACTTAATTTACCTGTGAAGTCAGGTATTTCTAAAACCATCTTCCAGCTTGAAGCCAGTCAACTACTACTACTACTACTACTAGCCCTCTTCATCTGTCTTCAATCCTCAGCCTCATCATGCCCAGTCTACCCTTATCCCTCTATCTTCTGAGATTTCTGTATTCAGATCCTAACTGCGCTTCAACTTTTCTTTCCTAATACAACTCATTCAATCTTTCTCAAACAATCCTAATTCCATTCTCAACACTTCAACCATTCTCAGCCCATCCCAGACCCTCGCACAATTCATCTCTTATTCCTTGACTTTCACTGCAGAGCACACTTCCAGTACTTTCTCTCCAAGTTCATTCCCCTGGACCCTGCAAAATCTCTAGATTTTCTGTTAACTTGTTCAATCAGTCACAATCTTCTCTTCTTTTCATCTGATCTCAATTATATCTTATCCAAGTCAAACTTTTCTTTCTTCTCCCTGACTCTGATTCTCAGATTCTGCTTTTCTTCTATAGGCCCCACTCTCAGTCACATCTCTCTCTTCCATTCCTCCCACTGCCATCAGGTTGCAACCCACAAATCCTTTCTTACAAGCAGAGGGTTCTGGAGAGAGATGCTCACTGGCAACACAGGGCAACTTTTTCTCAGTAGCAATACCTAGACAGCTCTGTTGGACAGCAACTTGTAGCAGAAATGGAGAAAGTCATGCCTCTTTCACATCCCTAACTGCAGCACATGGCATTGCCATAGCACACCTGCTAAGCACAAAACCTTCAGAGATTTTTATCAGTAAGACCAGTTTCTGCCAAGCTTATTTCAGATTAACAAAGAAGTGGAAAAAATACCCAGCTTGTAGCTTGGCCAAGGTAAAGATGAAAAGGATATCAAGAGACAAAAGTACAGTTAGCTGCCTGTGAAAGAATACCTGTACAGTTCTCTTTGGTTTAAATACAAAGCACTCATTCATACATGGTGCATCAAATAGCAATGAAACTCACTTAGAAGTTTTCAAAAGTCAGCAAAAGAGGGTGAGATTGTGGGAATTTTAGATTACAACCTGATAAATGTTTGAAAGCCATGTTATTCTAGCAATCATTAATAACAATCACTATTTTAATCACTGAAATTGCACACCATTACCAGAATAATGGCTACCTCTCATAGATGGTTTTTAAAGTCAGGTGATCTGGAACACCTTCAGTCTCTTCAAGATGCAGGATGAGCCATGATGTTCTATATGGCCACTGCTCTGTGAGATTGATCCAACTTGCCAGTCTGTCCCAATTGAATGTGATTTGATTGGCTCTCAATAAACGACCTAAAAGAACAAGAACAAAAGAAAACATAGAGGATTTTTAATCCCTTTTGAAAGATACCTTTTTTCCCCTCAAAGTAACAGCTATGTTACTTTGTTATTATCTAATGTGTGAACTTCCTGCTAAATATATTTTTAGCTCAGTAAATTCAAAATCATTGCAAGTTGCATCTAAAAATATAATCTTACAGTCTAATAAAAATCCTTGCAAATAATGGCCAAAATACGAGACTCTCCAAAACTGCCAACTTCAGCCCCACTTTAAACACCAATTACTGTCATCCTGTTACTGGTGATTCTTAACTTACTTCAACCAAATTCAATGAAGAATTTCACACAGCATTAATTTCTCCATCTAAACACAGAATTTCATGCTAATACTTTAACAGATATTCTATGCACTGGCATATGAAATGTGGTCAAAACAAGCTAAGTATACAACTGCCAACTTCACTAGCCAACATAGTAAAATTCAAAGCTGATAAAAAGCTGATAAAAAAAGACTGTTTTAAGTCAGTAAGGTAAGGTACAAATTACAAATAAGGTTATTTTAAAAATCAGAAAAAGTTAATGCTACAATTTAGACATTTTAAGTTTCAGCAAATTTTCTGTAAGTCCTTTATTAATATCTGTAATTACATGTAACCTACAGCCTGAAGGCTCTGTTCATAAAGCTGTTTATGAAATCATCATGTGCAACTACAGATTGTACTACACTAAAAGTGTTCTTGCAATGTCTATTTTTTTAGTTTAATTTTACAACTAACATTTTGTGATTTTGTTATACTTTCATAACTGCGCTGTAATTTGCCAAAACAGGACAAGTTACATGCAACAAATTGCAGTAACAAGCTAAGAGACAGCACACTCATTTAAAACATTAGCTCAGAATTTGAGGTTTGTTGCAGATTTATGCTCTTAACTATACACAGTGTGAAAAGTAACTCAATTTCTTTGCTCTGGGTAGCTGTAGGGCTACCCAGTGCCTTCTAGTGTCTGTAACAGAAAAGACACCAAATAATCACTCCCCATTCACTTACTACATGAAACATGTTTTTATTAAGCCTCTGTAAGCCCTTTTTCAGCTATTTCCAGTTTTTAAACTTCAGAGATACCAATGTCTTGACTGTGTTTTATTGAAGAAAAACGGGTGACAAAATGCTTTCATCAGCCTCACACAAATCATTTAGGGAAAAAGAACTGCAAATACTCATAGCAAAAATAAACAGGATATATACTTGGTTTTCCACTCACAGCTTACCTTTCCCATGTCATCACTACAATCTTTGCTCACACCATAGTATTATGAAATTGAAAATGTAATTTTCTTATACCATTTCAAAATCAAAAAATATAAAATTTCCTAAAAATGCAGACTAGAATAATTTGTCTCCCAAATGAAATCAATGAAACAACAAATATTACATATCTTTCAAATTCCACGTAGAATGGTCAATAATGTTTTCTTACGTCCTGGAAGAGTTTGCTTCAGAAGGACTTTCAAAAGCAACACATGGACTGACCTGTTCAAAAACACAACCCTGTTTACTGCACACCAGCATGTCACGCTTACCAGTCACTGAAACAATATTTAGCAACCTCCTCATGGTCTGAGGGCTGATATCACTGAACCAATCCTCTGTAACCAACAGCTTGGTCAAATCAAATGACATTTGGCGGGTAATGGTCCTCTGCATCTGGCGCCTTCGGTAAGTATCCTGATAATGAAACAAAAACCCGAGCAATACTGATTAGTATCAAAAGCTTTTATGTATTTTCAAAGACTTCCGTTTTACTTGATAATCAAGTTAGAGTCTTTGTGAGTAAGTCTGTGAAGCCGACAGGCAATATCAAAAGTACAAGAATTTAATTCTGATTTACCTGTGTAAAAGCTGAACATTATTTCCATAGAAGTCAAGAAGTGGTAAGAGTTACACACATTTTACTTCCACATAAATTCTGAGAGGGCAAAATAGAGTAACACAGCAAAATATTTTCTAAAAAGATTACTATTTTAGCATTTCCATCACCACTTCCTACTGTGTCTCCAGTGAGTTAATATGATCCATTTACTAACTACATGTAAAAATTGAAGTGACCATCAGGTTCCTCTGCTACAAAACTCCCGAAGTCTCTACCAAAGGCAACTCAAAAACCTCAGTACCCTCAGACTCTGTGTTGTTTTTCACAACTTTCTAGATACCTTTTATTCAACCAGTTTGTGATTTTATGCAAAAATGAAAGAACAGAAAGCAGGAAAAGAATGTAGTAGACATTGCAGTACAAGTCTAGTACTTAATATTGCTTTAATCAACTCAATTACTGTCTCTTGCAAGATCCTGCAATAACCTGATGCCAGGCTTACACAAAAAAAATCCAAAATATACATACATTCACAGACCATAGCTCCTACCAGATTTGCTGTCAGCATTCACAGAGAGCTGTATTTAATTTTTTGTGGAAAGGAATACCTTGGTGAGCAAGCAAACTTCTTCCTCTTTGACAGAGCATCAGTCTACTGATATAAGAATGGACTTTTCTTACATGAATCATTTATAAAAATTTCCTAAGAATGGTTTGATAAGTCTTCCAAGCTGATATTATGAAAATGTCAAAGGAAAAAAAAAAAAC
>VYZP01033774.1:0-12854 GCA_013400635.1 Hypocryptadius cinnamomeus
GCCTGGGCAGCCACAGCCGGGCTGGGCTCCCGTGGGGAGGAGGATGTGGGACCTGTGGGGTGAAGGTCTCACCCCATCCCTGCAAGCCACAGGGCCTGAAGACCTCCCAGGCACTGCCCCTGCTGGAGTGGGGACACCCTCAGCTCCTGGGGTTGGGAGTCAAACCACAATCATGTCCCCTGACAGGGACAAGGAGGGGGACCCCCAGAACAAAGTCTTGCCCCACTTTTCTGGGGGTCTGCAGGCAGAAGCTGATCCAACAGGCACTGTCCAGGTGTTTCTTTGGAGGGACCCTAATGGCAGGTTCTGATCCTACAGATAGGTTCCTTCAGGAAAGCAGGTTAAGGACAGAACACCTCAGGGAGGCTAAAAGAAGGACAATTTTTCACGTATCTCAGCAATTTTGAGAAGAGGAAAGAAGCCATTTTTCAGCAAAGAAGAGCTCTTTTCATTTGGAAAATGTTAACCAGATGTTCCCAAAAAAAGTACGTCATGGAAAGAGCGACTGGGGTCCCTGGCTGGGACTAACCCCAGCCCCAGGGAGCTGTGGGGCTGTGCTGTGGGGCTGCTTGGGCTGCAAACAAAGGCAGATGAGCTTGGGAAGGCATCAATTCCCAGTGCCCCTGGACAGTGGGATTGCAAACACCTGAGATTCAGGGCAGGGCATGATTTTTTCCCTGCAAATGGCCATTGCCACCACATCAGCAGACACCTGCAGGGGAGTGTGTGTGTCCCTCCACCCCTGAGCCAGGTTCCAAGGGAGCCTGTGGTGCTTTGGGAGCGGGGCAGCAGCGCCAGAACCCGTTAGTGCAAATTAGGAGCAAACCCAGACCATCCAACACTCTGTGCCTTGGATTTCTTCCTAGTGGCAAAACCTAAATCCAATCAGGACAAAAGGCCGAGGCAGCACCTAAACGAGAGGCTCATCACTGCACAGGCTTGTGCAGCGGGGAAATGAGGAGTTTTCAGCCTCTGGCTGTACCCAGGGCCATGAGAATCAGCAAATCCTTAATGGGCCTGAACCCCCTGAGCAGCCCAAGGGAGAAACCTGCCAGAAGATTCTCCTGTGCTGAGCCAGTCCCTGCCATGTCCCTGCTGGTGGCCACCAGGTCCCCTGACCCCTGCCAGCCCCAAGGGACAGCAGCACAGAGCAGGAGGGGATGTTGGAGACGAGCTGAGGCACAAACCGGGCAGAGGAGCTGCCAGGTTAATATTGCAATTAATAGATTCTGTCTATTTATAGTGAATAATGATCAGAGTTGGTTTTCCTTTGGCTGCCTCAGTCTGTCCATCTCCCCATTCATCCACATTTTCCCCATCTCTCTTCCCATCCCCAGAGTGTCCTGCACAGGTTCCCAGAGAAGCTGTGGCTGCCGCATCCCTGAAAGTGTCAAAGGCCAGGTTGGATGGGTTCTTGTGCTGCTTCTTCTGCTCCCAGGAACCCCCAGCCCCACCCTACACAGCCCCAGGATGCTCCCAGCAGCATTTCTGGGGCCCATTTCTTTAGGAACAGCAGCACCCACCCTGCTCCAGGACAGGGCAGGGCAGTGGGGTGACCCAGGGACCCACTGGATCCCTCAGCAGATAGTGTGACAAAGCTCCAATTCCTCTGGGAGAAGGTCTGGGAGATGCCTGGGAGATGGATGCCTGCTGGGGTGGGCTCCCACAGTCATGTGTCTCCATTTCATCACTAATATACACAATTAATAAACTTAATTACACGTAAAATTGCCACAGCTGAAAAATGAGTGCAATTCCTTCTCCTCCAGCTTCACACCAAGCTTTGGCAAGGATGAGGGGTGCAGAGGTGTCCCTGCAGCCCCCTTTNCACTGCTCCTTGACACCCTGAATGGATCCCTGACACCCTGAATGAGTCCCTGACACCCTGAATAGATCCCTGGCACCCTGCACTGCTCCCTGACACCCTGAACAGATCCCTGACACCCTGCACTGATCCCTGACACCCTGCATGGATCCCTGACACCCTGCACTGATCCCTGACACCCTGCATGGATCCCTGACACCCTGAACTGCTCCCTGACACCCTGCATGGATCCCTGACACCCTGAACTGCTCCCTGACACCCTGCATGAGTCCCTGACACTCTGCATGGATTCCTGACACTCTGAATGGATCCCTGACACCCTGCATGAGTCCCTGACACCCTGCATGGATTCCTGACACCTAAACAGATCCCTGACACCCTGCACTGATCCTGCACTGATCCCTGACACCCTGCACTGCTCCCAGAGGTTGGTGCCTTGATGTCTGTGCTGGAGATGGATGGGTGCACACAGGAACACCGGGGCTCTGCAGGGCTCTCCCTCCAGGTGGGGCTGTGGTGGGAAGGCAAGAGACACACCAGGCTGTGTCACTGTCACCTCACACAGGTGTGAGCAGCCAGCACCAGGGTGCCAGGAGGGTCTGGAGCTCTTCATGAACCAGTGTCTCCAGTCGCCTCACACAGAGGAGAAGGGGTTAATGGCTCTCCTCGATACCGCAGCACCGAAGTTCATTACTTCTGCTAATTGCTTTGGAGTCAGTGGTTCGGCAGCTCGAGGGAAACGCGTCTCCTGTAACGGATTCCTCGGTGGCTGTGAGCGGTTTGTGCCGGGGAAGGGGCTGCCTGGGGGCCCGGACACCAGCACCTGCCACCGAACAGGGTGTCCCCGTGCCTGCCTGGGGCCACAGAGCACTGGTCCCAACCCCCGAGGCTGCAGGGCCCTGCTGTGGGTCCGGAGCTGCCGAGTGACCGCAGCCCGGGGTCACCACAAGGGGTGAAGTGGCTCAGGGGGCAGGGACACGGCACGAACAGCAGGGCCAAGGTTTCCACTGCTGTGATCTCCAGAGCACGAGATGGGTGCTGTGGGATGAACTAAACATACCCCGCTAATGCCGGTGCCACCGGAGGAGCTCCACTTTCCCAGGTAACGGATGTGGCCATAAGTACTTTACAACCATACGGTGATTATGTTTAATAAAGGACATTTTGTGTAATTAAAGAGTTTTATTAAGGCATTATTAGCCCTTTAAGTTGAAAAATAGCTGAACAGAGGTGTAATAGAGGTGCTAGCATCTGTATTGGGTGAGCAGATGGAGGGGGAGCTCCACCCTTGTGCGGAGAGCCGCGGGGCTTGGCTGGCGCTGGTGACATGTGGCACCTCGTGTGTGTCACTGCCGGGCAGCCCCGGGCACGGCGGGTCCTTCTCGCTGCCAGCACCGGGGCTCAGGACCATGCTGGTCCCCTCTGATGTGTGAGGGGACTGTGTCTGGCACCCTGGTGGCACCCGGAGAGCAGCCGGGACATCGCCACACCGCGCCGGCAGCTCCCGCTTCCCTCCCCGTGCGGATCTGAATAATTCAGCGTGGCCTCCTCCCGGGCACTGCTGTCTCCAGGGCAGGAACACCAGCCTGGGCAGCCTGTTAGGAGGGCCCTGGGCTGCTGCCTCTGCCTGTAAATCAGGATTAATGAGACGGTGGAGGGAGCTCCAAGCCCAGCATGGCTCTGCTGGCAGCCGGTGCCAGGCTGGAAGCGGGGGCTGCCACCGTGTCCCCGGGCAGTGGCAGTGCCAGCACCGTGCCAGCACCCTGCTCTCACCCTGCACGGCCCTGGGGCCTCTGCTGAGGGGTCAGGGGTGTCCCACAGCCTGTGCCACCACAGCCCTGGCAGTGCCACATGGCTGGGGGTGCCTGGCACACGCCACAGCAGGAGAACGGCTGACCCGAGGGTGGGATCCTGCATCAGCCAGGTCCTGGCAGCCACAGGGCCAGGTTGGATCATCCTCTTTGGAAAAGAAAGGGGGAAAAATAATGCAAAATCTCCCCTCCATAGAAACCTTCAGAATCCCATTAGCCTGGGCAGCCACAGCCGGGCTGGGCTCCCATGGGGAGGAGGATGTGGCTTACTTGCTTTGGCAGAGACGTGGTTGGGCAACAAAGGTCTCCCTCCAGCTGTCCCTGCCCCCTCCCTCTGTCACTCATCATCCTCCCGGCCTGAGACTGCCCTGGGAACAGGCTGAGGTGGGGATGAAGCCCTGGGGAGAGCTGCCCGTGCCCCTCACTCTGCAGGTGGGTGAGGCTGGAGGGATCCTGCAGCACCAGCATCACCCCTGGTGCAGCTCTGCAGCCCTGAGCAGGGGCAGGCTTTGTGTCAGACCCCCCAGCCCTGGAAAAAAGGAGCTGTGGGCACTGCCAGGGGCTCATGCCAGCGCTGACCAGAGGGGAGGGAGCCGTGACATTGCCAGGAAGGTTTTTTTTCTCCATCTGAATTTGTGCGGCCTGTCCTCTAATCATTTGTACGTTATCCATCATCCCCTGCCTCCTGTCCCTGCTGTCGCACAGCTCCAGGCAATCCATCTTACAGTTAAAAAATTGTCTCTCTTACACAGGGGCTTTCAAACAAGACAAATAGAAAGAATAAGATCTGCTATTGAGATGCTGTGTACAGGGTGAGATACATAAAGCGGCGGGTAAAAGATCCCATCTGATTGTCGGGAGCAGATCTACGGCACTGTCAGCGTGCCATGGTCCCTCCATGGGGACAGGCAGGAGTCAGGCTCCTCTCTGGCACAGTCCTGGCAGGGTTTGGACCCAGCTGGATGGCACCATCTCCTCTCTGGCACAGTCCTGGCAGGGTTTGGACCCAGCTGGATGGCACCATCTCCTCTCTGGCACAGTCCTGGCAGGGTTTGGACCCAGCTGGATGGCACCACCTCCTCTCTGGCACAGTCCTGGCAGGGTTTGGACCCAGCTGGATGGCACCATCTCCTCTCTGGCACAGTCCTGGCACAGTTTGGACCCAGCTGGATGGCACCACCTCCTCTCTGGCACAGTCCTGGGGATCCAAGCAGCCCCACCAGCCCTGGCATGGGCAGCCACTCAGCCATCCTCAGGGGTTTCCCAGCATCTGAGCAGCCTGGCACAGAGCCTGGCACTGAGTCCTCCTGTCTGACCTCCCAGTCCTCTGTGACTGAGCCCATTTCTGCTGCTGCTGCTGCTGCTGCTGTTCCTGTGACACCCCTCAGGGATGTGGAGCTGAGTTATGGCTGGTCCAGGCTGTGTTAGGCAGGAGAGGCAGGAGGGCAGGGCCCGGAGCTGTGCCAGAGCCAGGTGGGAACTGGGGCACAGGGAACAGCACAGACCTGGCTGCTGGGGTAGAGCCAACCTGTTCCTGCTACCTGCCCTGTGCTAAACGCCTCCTGAAGAGGCTGGGTGCTGCCTTCAGAAAGTCACTCTGCCTCCCCAGCTCTCCCTCTTCCCTGGGCACAACACTCCTGGCTGGCCAATGCCACAGGCAGTGGTGCCCTTGGTGCTGTGTGTGCCAGGCTGATGGGGATCTGTGCCGTGTGGCTCCATCCATTATCATGTTATTAAAATGCTGATGAGCCCATGATCACCCCAAGGAAGAAAAAGCGCGGAGAGAGTGCCTGTCAAGCACCCCCAAGGTGCTCCAAAGGTTTTGTGCTCAAACACTCCTGCTTTGGGCAGGGTGGATAAATCCCTGCTCAGAGCCTCCCTGTGCCTGTTCACACTCAGGATGCTGAAGGATCAGGATGAAACACTCAACCTTCCCCTCCCAGGTGGGTTCCTGGGGGTGTGGGTGCCCAGGGAGCTGTGGTGGGAGCCGTGCCAGTGCTGTCCTGTGCCAGTGCCAGAGGAGTGGTGACGCTGTGGCTCCATGGCGATGCAGAACTCGCTTCTTCCTCGCTCCCTAATGAGACAAAATAAATTTACGTGGTGCAGCATCCCCCCCTCCCTCCCCTCGCTGAGGCAAAGGCATCTGATGGTGGTTTAGACAACCCTGGCTCTCGCCTGAGCCGCCACGCTCCGAGCTGCCTGCATTTTTATGAGCTGACTTGTTATATGGGGTGGAAGTATGCAAAATATGTCAAGCCCAAGCAGAGATTTGAATCAAAATGACTCTAATTACTTGTAATAATTTTTTGCATTCCAACATAAAACAATGTTAAGAAAAAAAAATCCATTACAATAGTTAAAAGACAAATCATTTAGTGAGTCCCTCACTTTATCGCTTTATTAGACAATTTCCTTTGCCACATTTGGAACATGTGGCTGGGTGATTGCCCAGGGCTATTCCAGTGCAGGCAGCACCGACAGAGAGTTCATCCTGTCATTAGTCAAACACCATCACTGCAGGACCAACGGCCTTGTCAAATTAGACACCATCTCCAGGCGTCAGCGTGGCACCAAATTGGGAGGAAAATTGGGTTCTCTCCCTTCTCTCCTTCCTTTCTTCATCTCTAAAATAAGCCAGTTTGATTCTTCCTTTGGGTGAGCCCCAGCGTGGGACGTGTGAGCAGGGATGGACCCAATTTACTGTCACTGGTGTGATCCCTGGGGATTCTGTGCAGCTGGGAGCTGACGTGGGCGAGAGGAAGAAATTCTCCACTAAGAAGAAGAAATTCTTCACCTTGCACAAGATCAGTTTACTCCAAGCCCTGTCCAGCCTGGCCTTGAGCACTTCCAGGGTTGGGGCAGCCACAGCTTCTCTGGGCACTCTGTGCCCTCACCACCCTCTGAACTTCTTCCCAACACCAAATCTAAATCTCTCTTTTAGTTTAAAACCGTCCCCTCTTTTCCTATCACCACCTGCCCATGCCACTCTCCAGCTCTTCTAGAAGCTCCTTTAAGCACTGGAATGCCTGGAAAACCACAGGGACTCTGTGCCAGAGCCGGGGCAGGACCCACGCCCCCCACCCTGCCCACCCCACACCAGCAGCACCTTCTGGGGTCTGGCACCCACCCTGAGCCCGGGGGCTGCTCGGGGGATGCTGAAAGAAGCACTTATTCAGCATATTACCATGAAAATCAGTCAATTCGCACATTAACGATTGTCAGGGAAGCCGGGAGAGGGAAATAAGGGAAATAACTGCGGATTAAACCAGCAAGGATCCCCCAAGCAGCAGCGGGAGGGGGCGGGGGGTGCTGCCCTCCAGCCCAGCACACCCTGAGCATCACCTGCTGCTGTTCCTCCCCTCGTCCACCCCCCGGCTGTTGTGCCCGAATATCCCCTGGTGTCCCCATCCCTCTGCAGGGCAGGGGGTCCTCTAGCTGGATGTCAGCCCGCTTTTCAGGTTTTTTTCTGGAATTTGCAGCATCTCCAGGCTTTTTCCTGCAAACAGGCAGGTCCTGCCCTCCTGCACAGCCTCAAGGTGCCCAAACCACCTCTGGGTACAGGTCCTGCTGCCAACTGGGGCCTCATTTCTGCAGGTGTCAGGCTCCAGGACATCAGGTTAAATGGAATTCAGCTGGGGGAGGCGCTGGAGCTGCCTCGCAGCGCCAGATGTGGCGCTGGAAGGTACCGGGCAGGACGGTGGGGACAGGGCTGTCCCGCGGTGACCGTGAGCGTGTCAGCGCTGCCACCCCGGCCGCGGCTTTGGGCAGATGAAGCAAGTCGCTCATTGCCCGTGACATAATTTAGATGAATGGGGTGGGTAATCCATCAGGCAGAGCCCCGCGCAGCCGGGGGGGATCCCATTACCTTACACGTGTTAACAGCCCAACTCCTTTGTACAAACAACAAAGTGGAGCTCCTGAAAAAAGCCCGATTTGCCCTCATTGTCTGCGGCGGGAGCGCCCCGGCGGTGATGGATGGGTGGCGGCGCTGGCGGGGCGGGACGCGGCCGTGCCGCGGGGGAAGAGGGACACCGTGTGGGGACACGCCGCGACACCGGCACACCTGGGCACGGCAGAGCAGCGGGGACTGCCGCGGATGTCTGCGACCCCGAGAGCCGGCTGGAGGCGGCCAGGGATTGCTGGGAATAGCGAAAGAACGGGATGAGGCTGGAGAAAAGGGGGGANGGGCGGGACGCGGCCGTGCCGCGGGGGAAGAGGGACACCGTGTGGGGACACGCCGCGACACCGGCACACCTGGGCACGGCAGAGCAGCGGGGACTGCCGCGGATGTCTGCGACCCCGAGAGCCGGCTGGAGGCGGCCAGGGATTGCTGGGAATAGCGAAAGAACGGGATGAGGCTGGAGAAAAGGGGGGGACAGCGCTCTCCGGGATGAACATCCTTGTTCTGGCTCCTGGAGGTGAGCGCAGGAGAAGGAATTGGGTCGAGAAGCAGCATGGACTGGAGGGGGGAGATCTTTCTGCTCTCTACAACTCCCTGCAAGGGGGTTGGAGCCGTGTGGGGTCGGGCTCTTCTCCCCATAGGAGAAGAGGAAAGAGCCTCAGGAAGAATTTCTTGATGGAAAAGGTGGCCAGGCATTGGAAGGGGGTGGTGGTGCCCCCATCCCTGGAGGTGTTCAGAAAACGTGTTGGATGTGCTCACCTTGTTGAGTGGTGAGTCTGGGCTGATGGTTGGATTTGATAACTTTAATGACCTTTCCCGAGCACCCCAACTCACAGGGACCCCCAGGCTGGCACCCCTGGGCACCTCTGCCCGTGGAAACGCTCCCAGACATCCCAGCTCCAACCACCTCCAGCA
Organism: Hypocryptadius cinnamomeus; assembly: GCA_013400635.1. Lineage (NCBI taxonomy): Eukaryota > Metazoa > Chordata > Aves > Passeriformes > Zosteropidae > Hypocryptadius > Hypocryptadius cinnamomeus. Next base: position 8,453 of record VYZP01033774.1, read on the forward strand.
GCTCAGGCCTCCCTGGGGTCGGTGTGATCCCTGTGCCAAGCCTTCATCCTGTGAAAGGTCATCTCCATCAGGAGAGCCCTTAAAACCAGCCTAAAAAGCCATTTCCAGCTCCTCAACTCCCCACCAGGAGCATTATCCCTTAATTGCTGCATTTATCCAGACTTATTCTGTATATCTCCCAATAATGAGTATTTTAGAGATGTAATTATTGCTGTCATAAATGTAATAGTGACAAAACAAGAATTGAAATAGTGGCAATGAGAATAATTCACCATTGCAATTAATACTGCCCCGCTTAGTTAATATGTCACCGCTTCCAATAAATGCTGTCATTATCCCATTACTAATTCTGTGGTATAATAATTACTGAGGTCATAATTAAGTGTCTGCAGTCATTGTGGGGTTGGGATGGGTACGAAGACACATGGAATTCACAGGATCTTTGCTTTCCTGGGATGCCCAGGGGGCAGCTGTGCATTCCAGGAAAACATGAACCATGGGATAGCATGGCAAGAGTTTGGGAACTGCTGGGTGAGGCTGGATTCATTCTCAGCTTGACTGGTTGCTCCCAATGGATCTTTAAAGCACCTGGTGCTGCCAACATCATCAATTCTTCTATTTTTTTACTTTTTTTGGTATGGAGACATCAATATGATCCCTGTTGCTGCTCCACCCCCTTTCCCACCCTTTCCTTTCATCCCTCAGCCAAGTGCATTTCCTACCCAATGCAGGTACTCCACGTTAACTCGACTTTTACTGGAGTTCAACTCAATTTTCCTCAGATTAAATAAAATTTCCAAGTGTCACTCAGCAGCAAACGATCAGTGGGAAGGGGGTGGATTTTTCTAACCCTATCTCTGGTCCAATTACAATTTTTAATCTATATGTAGATAATGGTGAAGAAAACCCCTGTAGAAATGTCAGGAGTGAGGAGGTTATTAGCTGAGTTTTAATTACTGTCTATCATTTGTAGAAAACCACGGTGCCCTGAGAAAATGGGTGACAGTTCTGGCTGTAGGAATACAGGTGGGTTTCAAAGGCAGGTGGGTTTCAGCAGAGGTGTTTTGTCCTTCCAGGTGGGCAGCACCAATGCCAGCAGGATTTTTTAGGTTTTTTCACCTCCCCACCCCTGGAGCATGCACTGGTCCCACACACAGCCCCGATGGCTGGGAAATCCTGGAATGATTTGGGTTGGAAAGGGCCTTAAAGCTCATCCAGTGCCACCCCTGCCATGGGCAGGGCCACCTTCCACTGTCCCAGGGTGTCCAGCCTGGCCTTGGACACTTCCAGGGATCCAGGGGCAGCCACAGCTTCTCTGGGCACCCTGTGCCAGGGCCTCACCTTGCTCACAGGGAAGAATGTTTTCCAAATATCTGGAGTTGGAAGGGATTCACAAGGATCATCAATCCAGCTGCTGGCCCTGCTCAGGACACTCTCAAGAATCCCACTGGCAGCACACACAGAGCAGAACCAACACAGAGCGTGCAGACACGGCACCAGAGGGGAAAACCCACCAGAGCCCAAAGGTCTTCCAGGTTTTATTCACCAAATTAAGGGTTAATCCAGCTCTGGGGGTGCAGAGACTTGGCTGGGGCAGGAGCCCATTGCCAGGAGTGGGAGCTGTGCCCAGGCCTGGCACCGTGACCCCCCACTCCCTGTGCCCATCCCTGGCACTGTGACTCCTCTCTCCCTGTGCCCATCCCTGGCACTGTGACTCCTCACTCCCTGTGCCCATCTCTGGGTGTCCCTCAGAGCACAGGTGAGTGTGGCCATCCCTGCAGCTCCAGACCCTGCTCCTCCCCCTCCCAGGAACTCTGGTGTAAATAACCAAGGGTTCTGCCACCAGCTCTGCTCATGTGCTTCCTGCTGGGAATAATCTCTGTGTTAGAGCCAATCTCAATGCCAGCAGAGATAATTGTGTTTATTGGCTGATGGATACAGCCCTGTCAGGATGAGTTGTTCCCACAGTCCCTGCCTGGGGACAGGAGCTGGAGCATCCCCTCATATCCCTCAGCAGCACTGGCAGCCTGGCCAGAAGTAGAATGAGATGGGATTCAGGATCCCTTCCAACCCAAAGCAGTCTGGGATTCCACGGTTCTGTGGTTCTTGAAAAGCATCCCAGGGCCAAGCACCCACTGCACCTCGGGCAGCCAGCACAGGTGGCTCAGCTGGTGCTCAGGAAATCAAGAGCCCTCCAGGAATTCCCCAGCCACAGCCTTCAAGGCATTAAGTCCCATTTTTCTCTAAATCAAACACAAATGACCACGTGCACGCTGCCCTGCTGCTCCCTCCGAGCCCCATGGGACAGCAAGTGCCCAGAGGGGTCAGGAACCTGCTGCCACCTGGCCACCTGCCATTGTCATGGAAATCCTGACGCCCTTCTGTGCTTCCTGAAATTAAAATGTGCCTCTGCTATAAGTTGTTATCAAAAATAGAAGCATTTTATCTATCTTTAGTGCAGAACACAGATTGCATGGAGACATTCAATTTGGAGTCAATTTAAATTTCAATTGTCTGTGAAATCTAAATCAATAGGCTATAGTTCAATGGTGCTTTAATAAAACAGGACATAACGGAGGAATCATTAGGGATTACATATGATAAGAGATGGAAAACAGAGTCTGTGTAATGGTGGAGGAGCCATTAGAGAATTACCTCAAGCATTTGCAAGTAAACCAACAGCCTCCCTCTCCTCCTGAGACTAACGAGAAGACTTAATTGTGCTGAAGCAGCTAAAAATACATCTCTGTCAGCCCTGGGATTGGTGGGTGGGTTACAGAGGACTACAAACACCAGGATGTTCCATGGCTCCTTGGTGTGGGTCAGACACCTCCAGCCACTTCCCATTGTCCCCCTTGTCCCCCTGCCCACCTTGCTGAGCTGTCCCCAGGCTGTGTCAGAGCTGTGGCTCCCCTCCACATCCCCCACGGTGTCATCACTGTCCCCATTAACAGGGAGGTAATGAGGGTCTGGGTAGCTCTGGTCACCTGAGCAGGAGTTCCAGTGATGTGTTTCCCCCTGATTGATGTGGATGGTCCATCACAGAGCAGCTCCCAAGCAGCTTTATTTAACTTTTATTTGCATTTAATAATAATTCCCTTTTGCTTAGCTCATGGTGAATTATCCTGATCAGACTGAAGAGGAGATTGGATTTCATCAGCATCATCTTCCTGGATGAGGGAATCACCTGCACAGAAATGGCATTCAGAGGTGTGCAAGGACTGAACCAACACACAACACCCATCCCTGCAATCCCCATCTCTCAATCTCAGTCCCTGCAATCCCCATCCCTCAATACTCATCCCTCAATACTCATTCCTCAATCCCCATCCCTGCAATCCCCATCCCTCAATCCCCATCCCTGCAATCCCCATCCCTCAACCTCAGTCCCTGCAATCCCCTCCCTCAATCCCCATCCCTGCAATCCCCATCCCTCACTCCCCATCCCTCAATCTCAGTCCCTCAATTCCCATCCCTCAATCCTCATCCCTCAATCCTCATCCCTCAATCCTCATCCCTCAATCCCCATCCCTCAATCCCCATCCCTCAATCCCCACCCCTCAATCCCCATCCCTCAATCCTCATCCCTCAATCTCCATCCCTGCAATCCCCTCCCTGGAATCTCCATCCCTCCCAGACAACATGGAGCAGCTCCACGGCCTCGGGAAGGCTCCAAGCTCCAGGGACAGAGCACTCTGCAGGGCAGGGAAGGGCCAGATTTCCCTGTTTTACCCCAACCTGATAAGGAAAAACCCCTCGATCCAAGATGAATAATTCCAATAACAAACCACACAAAGTTAAAGGGTGTTAGAAAAGTGGTTTTACAACCTTTGGTTAACCTGCAGTAACAGCTGGTGGAGTGTGGATAAATAAAACTATTCTGTGGAGGAGACAGGAAAAATTGGTTTGATTTTAAAGGACACTGCCTGGCTCCTGCAGAGCTGTGGCATCCCAGGAAATATTGCGTGGTGGCGGCTGCACGTCGTGTTTAATACTCAGGGATGCAGCCATGAGAGCAATACATCTGCTGGCTCCTGACAGCTGCAAAGCTGGGCTGGGTTTTAACAGCAGCTTTTCTCTTGGAAGGAAAATTCTGGGAGGGATGCAGATGGAAATAAAAAACCCCTTTGGAATAGCCAGGATGTGTGCTGGTGGGCAGGGATAAGGGGGTTTGGATTTGGGGGCACAGAGGGGGCTCGGGGGAGCTGCCACACTCTGCCCTTCCAGCCATCCCATCCTGCCCCCACCCTCTGACACTGCCACCCACAACAGCCCCAGGAAATGCATCCCCTGGTAAAAACACTGTAAAATGTAAATAATCCCCATCACCACTTTTTTAAGAAAAGCTCCTGGCCCGGCTTGGAGCCAGAGGAATTCTCTTCTCCACCTGAAAATCCAAGTG